>BCFW01000003.1:1281788-1433487 GCA_001599015.1 Apiotrichum domesticum | reverse complement strand
CCCCTGATCCCGCCGTTCCTCTGGCCGCTGGCTCACTGGCTTCTCGGCTTATTACCTTCTGATCCTCTGGTTGCTTCTCGCAGACTCTGGCAGCTAAGGTCGATCTAACGGCCGCCCCCTCCTCTCGCCCTTTCCGACACTTTTGAGCCCTCCTCTCTTGCCTCCCTCTCCGCTCCTGCCCGGTTCCTACAAGGTGCGGGGCATAAGGGAATCTCAACCAGCCAGACCTGCATCCACTGTAGCCATACCCTGCATACACCGGTACATACACCCCACCCCCATACACACATACACACTGTGCGATTCGCTGCCCCTCCTTGAACGGCCTTTACCGGTGCGCACCGTGCATGTTGTACTCTGTTAACAACATCAACTCGGCAACATTCCACCTCTCCCCAACTACACTATACACACTTCTAAACCAGCCGCTTGATCGAACCGTTCCCTGTGTATCACCACCACCATCTTGCATCTATCGCTGTGCATCGCATCTCATCCGACCAGCAACCCACCATCTAATCGACTACTTACTCATCTACCTCCGCGCACCCCTCGGCGACCATCCATGTATTAACGCCAAACCTCTGCCGCGCCATCACACAATCACCGCCGAAGCGGGACAGCCGACGACATCGATTTCATAATAAAGTTTGCGGTTTTCCCCTCCTTACATCCTCTTCCCCCTCTGCCGCGCTCCCCGGTTCCGCACGCTCATCCTGTATCCCCCTGCCGTGCACATCGGATCGACATACAACATCTCAGTCTAAACCAAGATCCGAGACTGTACAGCGATCGAATTCGGACCGAGCAAGGTACCAGTCGTGTGGGTACCTAGGCAGTCAAGTTGCCTCTGGTTTTCTGAGTCGTAATCGTGCTCTTGCCTTCCTCGATCTCCCTCGCATTCTTTCACTGTGCAGTCTATCTTGTCCCATACTGGATCTACACAGTCCCCATATCCCAACAACTCCCATCTCCCTTTGAACCTCGAGGATAAAAAAAATCCGTCCGGTTCCTCTCACTTGGTGCCAGAGCCAAAGCCACTGTGCATTGGTTCATTACGCATAGTACATACGTAGTGGTCATCCTTGATCTCATCGCCCCTGTCACTTTTACTCCGCCCTCCACCGCGAACGCAGGTGGCCATTCTCTGCTGCTCCTCCCCTAGACTTCACCAGGCCCACAACTCGTCACCATCCGTACCTCCTTGCACCTTCTGCCCTCATCACCCTGGAGATCACATTCGGTATATTCGGCTTTCCAACGCGGGCAGGCCCCACAAGCAACAAACCTACTCCTAACGTGCTCGCCAGTCGCTCGTGTTGGTCTGTTGCGCCGGCTTACCCGCGACCTGACGATCAAGGAAGCGAGCGCCCACGCCCATTTGGTTTCTACAACATTTTGTGATCTGCGCGTGTGTCACCAACCCCCACCATTCCATCTCGGTTCTCCTCGCATTATCCATCCAACAAACGGCGCACCATCTCCGCGTTCACTCCCCCGCATTCCATCTGATCACGCACCTCTCGGCAGGGCTGTGACTTGTCGATCAAGCGCAGTCGGTTACTGTTTCTGCCACCGGACGCCCATCATCAATCATCACCCCCAAAAACAATTGATCTCAGCCGCCCTTTCCCCTCGCTGATCCGCTGATCTGTTGATCCGCTGATCCGTCGATCACCCAGTCTTTGCATCCACACATTCTCCCTCCATTACGCACGCCCATCCACAACCAACCGCCATTCCATCCCCATTCGGAACGACCCTCATCGCTGCCGACCACCTCGCCCACCACCACCTTGCCCAGCAGCTGTCGACTCGTTCATCACCGCCCACGCTTCGCCGTCCGAGGACAGGCTCTACGTCGGACGTCTACTAGAAGCCCCCCACACCGTCAACCGGTGTGGGTCAGCGAATGTTGACCTCAGCAGCGCCGTGTCCTTAAGCGTGCGCATCGCTGTGATCTCCCAAGCAAGCGCTCTCGCCACTGCACGTTTACAGCAAGCGAGCAGGCCACAGGTCTGATCGGCTCGAGTTGCAACCGGGCCGCACACGACCGGGACGAATCAATAACATTGTTCAGCAACGACCGCCAGTGTCGATCTACTCGGGCGCTTGGTCCCCTGTTTCCCGCGTGGCTTCACCCACTTCTCCACATCTCATTTTTCCCCTAGAGATCGTGTTCCTTTGCTTCATTGTGCCTCCCGTTGTTCAGGTGGCGTGTTGACCGGCCCTAAGGCGTCTCCACATCTCGCATTCCATCTCGGTAAGTTCCATACATGCGTACCTGCATGTTTGTCCGTGTCGCTTGCTACTGCTTTCTGTCGCTCTCCATCATACCTACAACATGAAGGGTTGTGACAAGATGGCGGCTGTGAGATGATGGCTCCCACAATCGGAGGCGGCTATGAGCTCAACTTGGGTGATCGACTCCTGGTCTATCCGACGTTGCACCTCGTATCTCACCCTCTTTCTCCCCGCAAACTCATATCGTCTTGAACGGCGCAAGTGTGTAATCCATTTGTGCTGTCCGGACCGTCTGATGAGGGCGGTGGTTGGCGGAGGCGTGAGACCATGTCCCCCCTAACCCTCTTCCTATTCCTACCTGTGAGGGTTGAACGTTGCGAATGTTGCGTTTCATGCTATGGTGTGGACTGCACATCAACGCGCTATCGAAGCGAGTATTGCTCTTGCACAGTTGCAGGACACATTCTGAAACGGCTGTCGAAAATCCCCCTCCTGTCGCGCATCACGGCGATCGACGTAGTTGATGAGCTCCTCGCTTGCATTCCCCATCCGGTTCATGAAAGATACCGTATACCGTGCTGACACAGCATCGCTTCCGTTTACAACGATTCATTTGAACGAACATACATATCGTCCCCTTTCGTGATCGTCACGATTTTCTCGTCTGCCCGGGCCTCGCACGCTGTCAACAATGACTCCAACACTGCACACCATACGATTCCTTTGATTCCACTGTGCTCGACGCCTTCACTTGTGACCCTTTCCAACTTCCTTCTTCACACTTGTCTGACGATCATCCCTCGCGCTCTCACGATCACGCCGCCTCCTCTATCTCAAATCCGTGTGAAACATATTTGGTGTCCATTGCCCTTGACCCACTGCGCGATTCCTCATCGCGGTTGCTATAAACAGCTCGAGGGGCAAATCACAATCTTATCTGCTCGTGTCGTCACCCGATATGCCCAAGGTGGCTGACCCTTCAAGACCTAACACCTTGCACTCCATGGCACCCCCACCATTGATGCCCATTCAGCAGCAGTCATCAGTGCCTCCCACAAATCCGACCAATCCCCACCCCGCCCCCAGGTTTACGGGCCAAACTCTCACAGAGTCCATCTTCCCCTTCAACCCTCACGGCCCTCCGCCACCAGGCGCGCGTCCCCCGACGATGCGCAGAGGCTCCCGTTTCGACCCTATGGAGTCAACAGCGGAGGAAGAGGGCCAAGACGAACTTGGCTCGCGGCATCCTCTTCGCCGAATTCGCGAAGATCTTCCTCCTGAGCGTAACAACAGTGACGGGAATGTGAGCTTGCCGGGAATTAAAGCTCTCCTCAACGCTACGGATCAGCCTGTGATTTCATTCGCTCCGTCATTTCCTTCCCCCGGTCTGAACTCCTCAACCTCCCCGCTTGACTCCCCCTCCTCGCGCACATCTCGATTTTCTTCGTTCGCGTCGACCTCCGCGGACGGTCCGGGATGGTGGGCTCCCGATGAACGATCCAATTCAGTTGGCTACTCATCCCGGTCCGGCTCCTTCAGCAGGGGGGCGATTGACGATGAACCAGATGTCAAACGCCGTCGTTCTGACTTTGCGCCGACGCTTCCCGATGCCGACGAGGTCGCGCGTCTGAAGTGGCAGGCTCAGAGCCGCAACGCCTCATTCCCGGCATCCGGGTCCATCTCCGCTGGCTCGGGTCTACGCTCTATCTTATACCCTCCCCTTTCGGCATCATCCAGTGTATCGCGCGGGTCGTTCGCAGGTGGGACACCCCTGGGATCGCCCTTGTCGCCTGCCATGGAATCATCTCGTGACTACGTGTCATCGCGTGGTTCTCCAATGACGATGCCCTTGACACGGTCTTTTGCAGATCTATCCGCGTCGGAGCGCAGCCCAGGCGACATTCCCTCGCGCAATCGATCACCAGCACCTGGGGAGCGGAGATCATCTCTATTCCTCCAGAATTCGTCAGAATCGCTTCAAGCTCTCGCATCTGGGCCGCGGGAGCCCGTAACGACCCCGACAGGGTTGGGAGCCACAGATGGCGCTCTCCAACGACTCTCCCTCACACGTCCCCCATCACCAGAACCTTCAATTAGTGGTCCTCGCCGCAAATCTCTCGCAGAGCTTATCAAAGCGAATAGCGGCGATGACATCGCACTCGCCAAGGGTCTTTTTAAATCGTCCCCTGTCGCCACCAGTGCTCCGCACTCTGACCCACCACCAGCGCTCTGGATTCCCCGTCGAGAATCAACGGAGTCGGTTCAATCCAATCTCTCCGGCCCCCCTGGAGATCCACTGGGACCTGAGCCTGATCGTGCAGGGCCGAATGCTTCAACTGCTCGGAGGGCGGCTGTGGTTGCGATGGATCCTCGGCCATCAGATGAGGAAGAGGTGGACCCAAAATCCGATCCGGCAATGCGGGGAATGGAGGTGTTGGCCGAGTCGGCGCGGCGCGTCGCGGATGCCGAGCGAAAGGATGTTGACGAGCCGGAACCAAGTCCAACTAAGGCGAACAACGGTGTATCGAGTACTGGACCAAAGTACACTTGCAACTACTGCGCGAAGACTTTCTCACGGCCGAGCTCGTTGAGGATTCATACTTACAGTCGTGAGTATCATTATTAGTACCAACACGAAGTGTTTTGCTGACTTGCAGATACGGGTGAACGGCCGTTCATCTGCAAGGAGCCGTCATGCCGCAGACGATTCTCTGTGCAGTCCAATCTGAAGAGACACGCCAAGGTGCATCAGCTCCAAGCACAGCAAGTGCAGGTCGTGCAGCTCAGCCAACGACCTGGACCACCCCCGCGTCACCCCATGCACATGGGCCCTGGACCTAGAGGACCACCGCCCCCACAGCCTGGGTATGGATATCCACCTCATCCAGGGGGTCCACCACCACCACATCCTGGTGGTCCGGGAACCCACCCACATATGGGACCACCGGCAGGTTATGGCCCCCTACCACCGGGGTTCATGGGACCAGGCCGCCCAGGATTCGATCCAACACATGGACCGCCTCCCCATCACTTCCATCCTCCCGGAATGCGACCGCCAGGACCGCCAGGAGAGCACATGACCATGCACTATGGTATGCCGCCAAGAAGACATTCACACGACGTCGACAACCCCACTGGCCGAGGTGGAAGGCAGGAGGAGTGGAGTGACGAGGAGGTTGATGAGTTGGACGATGACGAGTAGTGACTATTTTTCATAATTTTGTCTTGTGTTATCTTCCCAGCCGGGCACTGGGAACTGAACCCGTGCCGACGTGGTGGGTATGTAATTTTTGATGGAATTGAGACAGGACACTTGGGAGGCGAAGCGCTGAACAATGGGCAGGTCTTGTAGCTTGCCATCGTCAGATGTCGTTGCTGGCACAAACTGCACGCATCTCGGTTGTGGCGCGATCATTGTTCTGGCAGGATAAACCAGACTGACGGAACCATTCTCAGCCTAACAAACGTCAACAAAAGCACAAGGTGCCTCGGTGGCATTGGTGGCAACGCACGGTTGCCCGGTTGCACCTGGCCACCACGCCCACGTAAAGGCCGCGACAGGCACCAGAGCCAAGGGAGATGAAATGATGAGGGGGATGGTACGATGGTCTAGTTTTTTTTTTTTTTCTAAAAATGCTGATCGAAAAAAAGGGTATCGTACCAGCTCCGTGGCATGATCCTCGCGTCGTGGCACATTGACAGCCTACAGATCTACACAGGAGGATCATCCCCATGCTTGCTCTGAACAGCTCAAGCAATCATCGGTGCATGGGTGATGCCATGCTTGCATGACACGGAGATGTAGGGTTTGGACCGCGGGATGGGATATGCAATGCAATGCAAATACAATGCTTCTGGCTGCTTGAAGATAGCCGCAACCTGCCGCGTGGACCGGGAGAAAGTTGAGCACGGCCAGCACCACCTGTCCCAATCAACGCGACCCTTTTGTAGTTTAACGTTTATCAGGCCAGTTTCGCCAAGATCGGGCCAGACACTTCCCTTCACTTTCTCGTCTCATTTCTTGTCCGTACTGTGCACTGGCAGCTGTCGGTCCCGTCTCTGGTTGTCGTCACTCTCTCTTTCTCTTTCCTCTCGTCGTCGACTCCACATCTCGTCTCTCGTCTACTACTTCCTGTCGTTGTTGGTCGACACGCCCCCATCGTCAAATAGCGCGCTAAGTGTGGCAATCATGTCCGCCATCCTCGCGTCCGTCGCCGCCGCCCTCCCGGCCTGGGTGCTTGAGCTGCCCCTCCCCGTCCAAATCGCGGCCCTCGCTATCGGCGTTCCCGCCCTCATCATCGCCCTCAATGTGCTCCGCCAGCTGGTGAGTCTTAAGTCGGGGCGCAAGGAACCAGATCTGGGCGAGTCGCGCTCTCCGAGTGAGGCAACCCGATCGCTGGAACTCGCTCTCATTGCCTATCGCTCTTGTGACCTTCCTGGTGGCTCTCCATCGTTTCTCCGATGCAAGTTCTAACTTCAGGTCCTTCCCCGCGACCCCACGCTTCCCCCGGAGGTGTTCCACATCATTCCCTGGTTCGGCTCGGCGGCCAGCTATGGCATGGACCCGTACAACTTCATGTTCGAGTGCCGTGAGAAGGTGAGTGTCTGGCAATAATGGCGCAGCGTAAGGGGCGGAAAGGGCGCGGTTATGGCACGACAGCTGCACTGTTGTGTACAGTTGTGTCGGGCTCCCGCTTGAGGTGGGCCGATGTCGGGCTGCACACCTCCACCTTGCCGCTTCGGGATGACCGCTGCACGGCAACTCGCATCTGCCCAGTATGATCCAGCTGACAGCAGTACGGCAACGTCTTCACCTTCGTTCTTCTCGGCCGCAAGATGACTGTTGCCCTTGGCCCCAAGGGCAACAACCTCTCCCTCGGCGGCAAGGTCTCGCACGTTTCGGCGGAGGACGCGTACACCCACCTCACCACCCCCGTCTTCGGCAAGGGTGTCGTGTACGACTGCCCCAACGACATGCTGATGCAGCAGAAGAAGTTTGTGCGTAGTCAGGAATGACCGCGGGGTTCAGTTACTGACCATGCAGATCAAGCACGGTCTGACCACCGAGGCGCTCCAGTCGTACGCCCGCCTTATGCCCCAGGAGACCCGCGAGTTCTTCAAGTCGGAGATCAAGCTCACTGCCGCCAACCCTGGCCCCAAGAAGTTTGAGGCGCTCAAGATTATGGCCGAGATGATCATCCTCACTGCCTCGCGCACGCTGCAGGGCAAGGAGGTCCGCGAGAACCTCACCCTCCGCTTCGCCAAACTTCTCGAGGATCTCGACAAGGGCTTCACCCCGCTCAACTTCATGTTCCCCAACCTTCCTCTGCCCTCGTACCGTCGCCGTGACAAGGCCCAGAAGGAGATGTCCGACTTCTACCTCGACATCATGGCCAAGCGTCGCGAGGGAGAGTCGAACAACGAGGAGATTGACATGATCACTGCTCTCCAGGGCTCGACCTACCGTGACGGTGTCGCCCTCACCGACCGTGACATTGCCCACATGATGATTGCGCTCCTTATGGCTGGCCAGCACACCTCGTCCGCCACCTCCTCGTGGCTGCTTCTCCACCTCGCCGATGACAAGGACATTGCCGACGCCCTCTACCAGGAGCAGGTCGAGCTTTTCGGCAACCCCGACGGCACTTTCCGCGACATGACCTACGAGGACACCAAGAAGCTTCCTCTCATGGACGCCTGCATCCGCGAGACCCTCCGTATCCACGCCCCAATTCACTCCATCTACCGCAAGGTCAAGCAGGACATTGCCGTTCCCCCGTCGCTCTCCGCCCCGAGCGAGTCGCAGAACTACGTTATCCCTACCGGCAACTACATTGTCGCTGTTCCCGGTGTCTCGCAGATGGACCCCAAGATCTGGGACGACGCCAAGGCTTGGCGTCCTCGCCGCTGGCTCGACGAGGGTGGTATTGCCAAGGCCGCCAACGAGGAGTACATGGCCGGCGAGAAGGTCGACTACGGTTTCGGCTCCGTGTCCAAGGGTACTGAGTCGCCTTACCAGCCCTTCGGCGCCGGTCGCCACCGCTGTGTCGGTGAGAACTTTGCCTACCTCCAGCTGTCGATCGTGGTTAGCGAGGTCATTCGCAACTACAAGCTCAACCTCGCGACAAAGAACGGCAAGTTCCCGGAGACCAACTTCCAGACCATGATTGTCCTTCCACTCGACAGCGGCATTACCCTCGAGCGCCGCGCGACCGCGACTATCTAATCTGGTTCTTAATATCAACCATCCATCGCCATCACTCCCTTAGAAGCCTTGATTTGGAAGTAATGTGGGGGGAGCGACACCCGATCTCCCTCTCTTCTCCCGACGATAGACGTATGGCCTGGTCTAGAGTCTAGAGCAAGCGAGTAGTAGTACCCTCTGCATGTCATGCATATATTCCCCGACCTGTTGGTTGTTTCAGTAGGCTCGATGGCCGGCGCGTTCCATGCGGCGAATCTCTGCTCTCAGTGTCAGTTTAGCGTCAGTTTTCAGTTCCCTCGACAGAGTAGGAATGAGTCCTTGTCAGTCAAATCTTTCCTGTCAGCATCAACAGCATTGTGACTCTACTGTACTTGCGAGTTGTGACGCGACAGTTGTGTATGCATGCAGTCCAACGGGCCAACGACGCGCCTGCATCCGGGGGAGCAGATCGTCATACGGCAGCTAACTTGATCGCCGGATCGCCGGATCGCCGAGGTTCTGGACCCACGCGAGGGCCACGCTAGTTTGCTACCGTCACCCATTTCCTCTCCTTCTCTCACCTCTGTGTTGTGACCACCAAGTGATTTCGAGACGCGCTTCACGAAACGACCATTGATCAAGGACCAACGACCTCTCAACTCCCAATACCCCCCGACGACTCGCGCCCCAAAATGGCAAGCACGATCCTCCCCCTCGAGCTCGTGGACCGGTGCATCGGCTCGCAGATCCACGTCATCATGAAGAACGAGCGCGAGTTCACGGGCACCCTCATGGGCTTTGACGACTACGTCAGTGAGTAGCAAGAATCTGGCCATGCTCCCTCCCTCGAACGTCCCTTGGCTTTGGGTAGTTGCTCACGCAAGACATGGTGCTCAAGGACGTGACGGAGTACGAGGTCACTCCCGCGGGGATTGCCGAAACGCCACTCGGGCAGACGTTGCTCAACGGCAACAACATTGCGATGGTGCGTTGGTTGGATTGGGCGGGATACGCGTTCTGGGGCCTGCTTTCCTTGGTTCTGTCTCAAGAAACACGAAGGGGCGGTTTGTGGGCGCTGGGGATACTGAAACGCCTGGCGGTCGAAATACCCAGCACGTCAACCGCTGCAGATTGGTCGTTTCCAGTACTGACGGCAGCTCATCCCGGGAGGCAAGGGCCCCAAGGCATGATACCCCTCAGTGAGCTTTACATGGTTGAGCATTAGCTGACATCAGTATTCGTTAGATGTGGCTTTGTATGTGACGACTGGACGCAGTAATCAGTGGAATGGGCCTGTAGGGACAAGACTTACGGACTGTGGCGAAAGCTCTCGAGGATCTGACGCTGACCAACGATGTTGCACTCATTGTGACAGATGGTTAAGGTATCGCATAGTATCTTATGTGCACGCAACATGACAAGTACAGAATCCACATGCCGGAACGGGGCCTCGCGGCCTACAATGCTTTATGCGCCCCTCTTAAGCGCTCCTCAATTACTAGTAATCCCTCCACCTCTTAATTTGCTTCCCCGCTGTCGGTCTGGTCGTTATCGCGCAAGGCGCGTTTAGCTGCTGCGAGAAGGGCGGCACCCGAGGCGCAACGGCGTCCTACTCGTCGCAGTTCGCGGGTCTCCGGGTCGAGGTAGGCGGTGCGCGGGTCCACGCGTGTCTCGTTTGGTGGTGTCGCACACTCCTCGTCGCTGTCGACCACATCGGTTGGCGTACGCGCCTCGGTCGGGGTGTGGCCGTTGGCCTCTCGGAACATCGGGTTAAACCCAGCCACAACTGGTACAGCGGTGCTTGGGACAGGTGCCACCTCGTTTGACGTGGCCTTCGCAACTGCATCCGCCCACTGTGACGCGGCCTCAGCGTCCACAAAGCTGTCGTCGCCGGTCGCATATCCCTCGTCCAATTCGGGAGCTTCGGCAATGTCGCGGATTTCGTTATATGTAACCTTCCCAACAAACGATGTGAGAAGGTCGACATCGAGCTCGCGCGTAAACCAGTAGAACTCTAGCAATGCGGTTGCGCGTTCAAGCGTCTCCAGCTCGGCCCCGCTCAGGCCCCGTAGCAACGCCGGTCTACACCGCTCGATGATACCTCGCAATGTTTGGATAGCCGTGTCGGATACGATGAAGGCTCGCAGAATCTCCAGCTCGCTGCGCCCGCGTAGCATAGCCACTAGTTTAGCTGCCTCATTGTCTGTCGCGGATGCTGGTGAAGGGTAGCTTTGAGGTCGGGGAGGAAGCTGAGCGCCATGGGTCACCGCTCGCGTCCGTTGCTGCAAGGGCTCTGGACCAGGTGCAGCCCTCAAACTACTGCTTCGCGCCCCTGTGAGATCCCTTGCTGTGCTTGGTGCAGTCGTGACGCTCGGAGAAGTTGCCGGGGTTCCGTACTGGCTAGCCTCAGAAAGGTCGGAGGCGATGGTAGACGATAGAGATGCCCCGGATGACACCTTGGATAGCGGCGGCATGGTCGATGACGTTGCTCTGGACGCGGGCGATTTGGACGATGCGGGATAAGAAGACGCCCGCACCGTTGACGCCTCATGCCCGGTGCTCCTGGTCCTAGACGATGTCGTGAACGAGGTCGATGTTTTGCTCGAAGACGCTCTGGACGAAGTAGCTACCGGTGTAGCCTCCAATGGCCTCTCCGGTCCAGTCTCACTCACGCCCAGCCAGGTTGGTGTTGGTTTTGTTGGAGTTGGCATGTGATGGTTCGGATCACGAGACAGCGATGAAGGATAGGCCTTTGGCTTGGACGGAGTGACAGGCGGGCTCACAGCCGCGCTGGGGGCAGGTCCGTTCTTGAAAGCAGGCTTTCCATAGTCGTCGTTGGTAGCAATGTTGGCGCCGGACGCACGCGCCGCGCCGGCTGCAACGCCAGCCGCACCAGCCACGTGAACGACGTTTGCAGCCTTGGGACTGAGGACGCTCATGCTGGCGGTCAGCCCTCGCGAGGAGCTTGGATCTCTCGTCTTGATGAAGATGTTTAGAGGTAGGAGGGCCGGGGCGGCAGTGGTGGTGCTCTTAGAGCTCCCTTGGCGACCGAGCGGGGTGCTTCCAAGTCAGGGCGGCAGGACTCCGGGCGGACAGTGCGGGGTGATGGCAAGTTAACGTCGGGCTGAGAGGAGAGGGAATAGAAGCTCAGAGGGGATCCGGGTGGCAAGACAATGTTCTGGAGTTGGCGATGATCAAGGTGGTGTGTGTGGTTGTTGTTGTTGTTTGTCCAGTGGACCGGATATTAGATTATCGCAATATTTCGCGGGGGTAAACAGGAACAGGCGACTGAGGATCGGCGCAAAGTTTGGGTTTGGGGCGAGTGAGTGCGGCGGCGTTGCTGGTACCGTGTAGGAATGTGGGATCTCGAAAGGGAATAGCAAGCGAAAGAAAAAGTCGGGAGGAGCGAACGGTGGTTGTGAGGAGAGGAGATGATGATGGTTGTTGAGGGGGAGACAGATACTGATGAGAGTGGTCGTGGTGGACGGTATGTCAGTGATTGTGGTGCGGGTGTGTGTAGGTAGGGTTGAAGCGCAGAAGCCCAGGCAGGGCAACGCCTGCGTCGTCCGGGGGCCAAGAACACCAGTGGAAATCGGCACCGGACACTGTCCTCTGGCTCTGGTACACTACTCTGTGGTCTTGTGCTCTCTCGAAAGCCGAGACAGGCACAAACCACTTCTATGCATTCGGAGAGCAGAGAGAGAGAGCCCCAGAGCGCCAGAGCGCCTCCCCGCGCCTCCCCACGGCCTACCCCAGGAGGCTCGGGACGCGGTGTGAGGCATGTGAGGCTTGCATCGAAACACGGAGCCACAAAAAGAAGGCACCAAGCGCAGATGGCGCCTCAGGGTTTGGGCCCGGGCACAGAATGCAGAATCAGCTCGAGCGCGACACCACTGCTGCGCCGCGGACCGCACTACTGGGCACTACGGCAACTCCGAGTTGCCCTACGTTGCATAGCGCGCGTGCGCGGACACGAGCACACCGAGAAGGGAGCCGTTGACCGCGCAACTATGCGGTGCATGCAGTGGTCAGACCGAGCTGACAATAACAGATCGTCTGAGATGGGGATCGACTACCGATAATGTTAATGTCATCCCGTGATCCCCGTGAGCAGACATACAGCCAACATGGGTGCCGTATACAGATATACAAGCCTTTGGCCTCGGGCCTCGAGGCAGACTGTGTAGCTGTGTAACTTTGCAATGTCACAGAAGCTCTCCATCCGTTTCCAGCATCCCGCGAGCTTAGCAGTCGAGCTGTAATCGAGTCACAAGCCGCAAAGCGCGCGAAGTAAGTCGACGGGCCGACGGGGGGTCCAATCAACCTTTACATGCTGGTGCAGTGCCGAGCTTTGTGTTGTGGAAGACTTGCTGGATCGTACTCGACTGTCTACGGCTTGGGCCGATAATGATGGCTGCATTTGCATCCCCCAGGACATAATTACTGGACACGGTACTGCACGTCATTGCTCAGAGTCGGCTCCATCGGCTAGCGGCTCTTGATACCCTGTGCAAGTTGAGGGTCCGAATAAACTGGGCCAGGTGGGGCCCATTCTAGGCATTCGCTCACGCCACAGTGCACATCGGGTGGCCACCGACAGCGACAGTGGGTGGTGCTCAGTTGATGGCTATCACTCACCTGCCTTTCGTGACCTCGACAGTTCATGTTCACTCTCAATTCCCAGCTACCAACTAACACTACTACTGCCGACGCCGCTATTCGCAATGCCCGCACCCAAGACGGGGATACATGGGCCACTCCTTCTGGAGGAGCCTCTCATCCGGGTGAGTCTGAACGAACTGAGCCCCACCTGCCCGCAGCTCTGACGACCAGACACCGTATGAGCTCCTCCGCCGCTCTCACCGTTCCGCACAGAGACAGGTGGAGCGAGATTTTGTTGCCGTCCAGGTGAGTGTAGTGCATGCCGTGGAAGCTGTCAGTTGTACAACATGTTCAACGTGGCCTCCCACTACGTTACCAAAGACGCAGGCCCTGCCCTCGGACCCTGTCTATTGCTGACTCCAGGCCCAACTGAGCAGCCTTCTCAAGTCGTTCACTGGCGATCCTGACCAGGACAAGGAGCCGGCGCTCTCAAAGATTGATGTCCTGTCTGACCGCATGCGCGGGCTGAAGCGCAAGCTTGATGACCTGCAGCCTTCCCCGGGTGCACCAAGTGCTCTACGTGATAGGATTACCTATGTGGACGAGTCGCTTCTCACAAAGGACAAGGATGCGGTCACAGAACCCAGCACGGAGACAGATGAGCCGATGGAGGGTGTGTCGAATGGGGTGGAGAAGACGGACAGGCGGACTACTCGGGCAGTCGAAATGGCGTCCAAGTTTGCCCCGTGAGTTGATGCCGATCAATCATGTCTGACCAAGCAGGGAGGACCACACACTCGACCGTTATGTCATTGACCACCTTCTTCGTACTGGGCGGGTGAAGACTGCACGGGCGCTTGCGGCTGCGCAGAGTGTTGACAGCCTGGTCGATATCAAGCTCTTCACCGAGCTCGCCAAGATCGAGTCAGCCTTGACCGAGAAGCATTCATGCACCGAGGCATTGGCCTGGTGTGGCGAGAACCGTGGCACACTGAAGAAGCAGGGTGTGAGTGTGAATTGGATTGTTTTTAATCCAGTCGTCCTGACGCCACCTCTAGAGTGATCTTGAGTTTGTCCTTCGATTGCAAGAGTTCATCGAGCTGTGTCGGAAGCGCGACACTGTTGCGGCCATTGCGTACGCGAGAAAGCATATGGCTCCGTGGGCTAGCACACACATGGACGAGGTGCAGCAGGGCATGACTCTGCTCGCCTTTGGCGAGACGACTGGCGTTCCACTTTACCGCTCACTGTACGACCGTGCGCGATGGGCCACCGTTCGCGACCGTTTCCGGGAGACGTTCCTTACCACCTATGCGCTTCCGTCTCAGTCTCTCCTTGCGCTGTCTCTCTCTGCCGGGCTGTCGTCGCTCCGCTTGCCTGCCTGCGCGGGCGGGCTACCCATGTCGCCAAAGACAACAGACCGCCCCTTCAGTTCCTCTCAGCAGCTTCCTCCGGAGCCGCTTCTCCCACCCGTCCCCGACCTGCACTTCACGCTGGATTCCTTCGACTTTACGGAACGCGATCCAGCGCTCACCTTTCCCACCAAGGTCGAGTCTCCGGCCCCTGCGGCAACAACCGAGCCACCAAGAGCCAACGTCGACTGCCCGACCTGCGGCACCGACCTCCGCGTGTTGGCCCGCGAGGTGCCCATGGCGCACCACGTCAATTCGACAATCGTGTGCCGTATATCCGGTGCAGTTATGGACTCAAACAATGAGCCGATGGCCTTCCCGAATGGACACGTCTATTCCTCCAAGGTAGATGACTCGTGGTATGCGGAATCGGAAGGCTAACGATCAGGCGCTACAGGAGATGGCGAAGAACAACTACAACGTCGTCACATGTCCGGTCACCAACGAGACCTGCT
This sequence comes from Apiotrichum domesticum, assembly GCA_001599015.1. NCBI lineage: Eukaryota > Fungi > Basidiomycota > Tremellomycetes > Trichosporonales > Trichosporonaceae > Apiotrichum > Apiotrichum domesticum. The sequence goes on along the minus strand of BCFW01000003.1, from coordinate 1,418,590 downwards.
CGTTCAGTAAGCTGAGGAAGGTGTATATCTCGTGATCATGAGTTGTGAGAAGTGACCATTACCATTGTATATTGTACAGGAGCATGCAAGTATCATTCAGCGTTGTGCACTCCTAGGTCAAATTTGCAACTGCTCAGCGACAGGCTGAGGGTGAGCGGTTGTAACACCGCATCGAAGGTCACCAGTACACATACATCATTGGCTCCCAATCTCTTTGACTTGCGCGTACACGGGCTCAACTTCAGATGACTCAACGGCTCCCTAAAACTAATTGTCGCCTTCGCCGGCAAGTACGATCATGTTGAAGTTGATATCGCCATTAGCGCGCTCAATGTACTTCTCCTTGACGATCTTGGCCGTGTCCTGAAGAATGTCAGCAACACTTGCGTGAGACTCGCTTCCCACCCACCCTGAGGAGGTCGGTACACGGTCCACGGTCAAACGGCCCCGTGCGGCTACCGTCGAGCTCGACGACGCGCTTCTCGCCATTCGCGTCGGTCGCCTCGATAAACGCGATAAAGTGCGTGTCGACATCCAGGTCCGTCGGCACCGCCGACTGTCCGGTCTGCGCGGCGGCGGTGTGCGCCTCTTCGAAGAACGTCGCGTTGTCGAGCGCCTTGGCGCGCCCAAAGCCTGCCATTAATGAGTGTTAGGAGCAAATCTACCCACCGTCAAGGGGGAGCGTGTCGCGCCTAAACTTTACGAGGTGGGACTCCGGTGAAAGGGATCCCTCGGGGAGGTTCAGGAGCGCGTGCAGCAGGCCAATCGAGCCACACGCATTGGGAATCTGGTGTGAGTTGGCTCACTAGATGCAGACCATTTCCATGCTTGTTACTGCGACTTTCTCCAGGGACAACAAGCCGCAGTCCAAGTCCAATATTCACTCACAGTCTGCTTGATCCACCACACGTTGCCATTGAATTTGCCCTCCCCCGAGCGCTCCTCGGCCTCACGTGCCTCCTGCAGCGCCCCACGGGCCGGGAAGAGGAGAAGCACGGCACGTACAGGCTGGGGCGTGAACGCGAGGAAGTCTTCGTCAAGGCTGAACAGGTCCTGGAAGGACAACGGGGACTCGGGCAGGCCGAGCGGCTGCGACCACTGCGGTTAGTGGGATTCGAAGGGTGGACGTACGTCGTTGAATACCTGGTGTCAGCTCTCTCAGTTCCGTTTTAGCTCACCTCTGGGTTTGCTTCGAGGGGGACAAACTTCTGGCCTGACATTGTGGGATGTGCAATGTGTTAGAGAGAGGAAGAATGGATGAAGAGCAAGTTGTCGCCTCTGGGTTTATATCTGTTGTGGACGATCATGGACGACTGCTCAGCGCTGGGGAGCATGACGGTATGACGGGTTGTGCCTGATGTCACACCGCGTGGGCTCGCTCTCCCACGGATGCATTGGGCCCTGTTGTCAACAACACACCACAGCAGCAAGGTTCCCAGTTGCAAGACGCGTTGCAATCTTTCCATTTCTGCAACCATTCAACACCCACCATGTCCGGTAAACCCTCCCTCGCGGGATCGAGCACGCTACCCCCCTCGTTGCAAATACTTTTGCAGAAACAGCAGGAGCACGGCGCCCTACAGGCGCTCAAGGAGGCGAGCGAGGACCTCGTCGCGCGCGCGGAGCGCCTCGCGGAGATGAGCACGACGATGGCGGACGGCGGCGAGAGTGAGTCCAGAAGGGAGCTGATTGTGGCCATCCCTCATATTGCGATGCTCAGATTATCTACTTACGCCAGCCATTGGACAAGTCCTCGAAACGTGGTCATACATCTTCAAGATCCTCGAGTCGCTAGGGCAGGCGGCGCCGCATGCGGGCGACCCCGTACCGACCCTGGTGCGGCTGCCGTATCATGGAGAGGACGCGCCGGCTGCCGAGTAGGAGTTGTTTTGGGAACGCGTAGACGCCATCAGAGGGAGTGCGTTAGACTTGTTGTATTGTTATGATCGATTTCTCGCACGCGAGTGCCGGCGTGGTTGATCTGTGGGTGTGACCACCAGGGCGCCGAATCTTCGCACAACAGCTGGCCTTGAACTGACAGGTTTGATGAGACACTATGCTCACTGTTTGATCTACACTGACTCTACTGACCATCCAGCAAGCACCTCGTGCTGTGCGCAAACTGGACTTAGAATGTGGGGTGCCTGCAATTCGAGTCCACTACCCTAGGTAACTGTGCTGGAATAAGGAACTAATGCCATGCCAGATATGCTATGCTGTCTAACTACTATTCCTACACTTCTTGATATCCCTAGAACGACCCAAACCAGCTCCAGTCTGCCGGCAACCCCTCACGGGTCTTGAACTGCTGCCCAGCGAGCCACTTATCCACGACCATCTGCTCGTCCACACCATCGAGAATGTCAACCTGGCCCTTGCCCTCCAGACACACGGCGGCCCAGCCCACAAGGATCATGCCCGGCGGGCGCTGGTCCACGGAAGCGATTGCGCTGCCAATGTTCTCAAGCGTCGACAGAATCACCCGCTGGTCCGGGCTCGACGCTCGCTCGACGATCGCAATTGGCAGATGGCGGGGGTACGCTGGGCCGTCGCGGCCGGCGTGTGTCTCCGAGGTGAGAACCTCGAGCACCTGCTCGATACGCGCAACACCCATTAGAATGGCAAGCGTCCTCGGCTTGCTGTATCCCGGAAGCTGAACGGCGGCTCCGGCACGTCCGACACCGGTACACATGACCAGCGAGTCGGCGACACCACGCTGAGTCACAGGAATGCCCATCATGAGGGGACCGGCGAGCGCCGAGCTCACACCGGGAACGACGATCGCCTCGTAACCGTGCTCGCGGAAGTAGAGGACCTCCTCGCCACCGCGGCCGTACACGAATGGGTCGCCCTGCTTAAGGCGGACAACGGTCTCACCAGCGTTCGCGCCAGCAATGGCGAGCTCCATGAGCTCGTTCTGGGCGCCGTCGGCATTGCCAGGGAACTTGCGGGCAATGTGAAGCTTGGTGGTCTTGGGGATGAGCGCGATGATCTCGGCGGGGACGAGCTTGTCGGATAAAATAAGCGTCGCGTTCTCAAGCGCGTGGCGGGCAGCGACTGTCAACAGCGAGGGGTGTCCCGGTCCGGAGCCGACCAGAAGGATGCGGCCCTGGCGGCCATCGTGATGCGGCAGCACGGTCGTAATCTCCTCTCCCTCCAGCACGCGGTCCATCTCCGCCGCAGCCAGACCGGCAAGCTGGTCGTACGAGTAGTACTCGCTCATCTGGTGTACCCAGCGCATGCGACGAAGCTGGCCCTGGTCGTTCTGCTTGACCGGCGCGTTGAGAGGGGTCGTCAGGTCGTCCTCAGAGATAACACCCTTGGCACGCGTGCGCAGCTGGCCGATGTTGTCCACCGCCGCTCCGACTGAAGCCGGGAGCTTGGCAGCAATGTCACGGCGGATGCGTCCGGCAAGACGACAGCCCTGTCCATTCGTGGAGACGGCGACCTGGAGGTTGGAGGGGCCTGCAGGAGTCGCGAATCGGTGGACGCTGGGGAAGGTGAATGTCGACATAGCGGGGCGATCCGAAACGTTGATCGGGAGGCAGAGCTCGGTTGCGGCCGTGTGGATCTCATGGGCGATCTCGCCCGCCTTGAAGCCGTTGGAGCCGATGAGAGTGTCGGTGAGGCACACGAGCGCAAACTTCTTTTCCTGCAGGAACTCCTTCCATGACTTGGCGCCGCCGACGAAGCGCTTAAACTTGATCTGACCCTGATGCACACGCCACTGAATCTCCTCGGGCAGAGCGGAGAGCTCGCTGCCACTGGAGACAGTCACACGCGCATCGGCCTCGAGAAGGCTAAACACGCGCGATGTGACGAGGCGGTTCGACCCCACCACAATCACGGGGCGGTCCTTGAGGTGGAATGTGAGGGGAAGGGGTGCACCGCCGTTCGGGATCCGGTACTTGGAGTCCGCAGCCAGTGGCGAGGGGTTCACCGCAGCCTGCTTCTCGTGCACCTTCAGAGACGGGTAGGTAGGCGGGCTGAGAGCCTTAATGAGGCCCTGGCCGAGTACGAACGTCGCAATAGTCGGGATGACAATCCAAGTGCCGTTCGTCGCCACCCAGACAGTCCAAAAGCGCCAGGCGTCGTTGTGGCCCGTGTTGCACCAGCCACACAGGTACTCCTGGAGAAAGTACAGGTCCGTCTTCGCGGCCGTCATCACCACGGACGCGAACGCAACAACAGCTGCACCGGGGTGGTCGCCCAACGCGAGCGCGACGAAGTTCAGGGCAACCTCCACGATGTTGAGGATTGCTGCGGTCAGGCGATGCTCGTACTCGCACACTCACCCTGGGCAGCTGTGAAGCCGTCATTCTCTTCAAGAGCCCGGAAGCCATACAGATAGTCGACGTCCGAGTACGGCACCATGCTGATCGTCAGCGCGGCCATTGCGAGTCTTTCCTCACTTGTATGGTGCCCAGATCCAACTCAGATCTCCGCCGAGCATGCTGCGCGGGCGGTAGAGACAGTATCCGACATCCCAGAGGACGACAAGGCTCGAGAGCGCAAGCCACAGCCTGACCCAGCGGGGGATCGTGTAGCCCATCGTGTCGCGGTGTAGTTAGTAGTGAATGGTGAGGATGAGGAAGAGAGTTACATCGAGTTGCCCGTGCTCTCGGTCTTTAGATGGCATCGGCATCGCGTCACGATGGTACGACGGTCCCTCGCATTCCCGCACACGAGCACGATGGTATGATCGGTTCGTTATTTTTTTGATTTTATTTTGTCGAGTTGATTGATTTCCATCTTGATCACGACAGCGGACAACACCGAGCTCGCCATTATCTTACGTCTTACCCGCACATTCCGACTATTTGAATAGCTCCCATTGGCCGACAGTGGCGTGATGATAATAAATCAGGAATTCAGTTTGAAGAGGGGAGCCCCGCACGGCAATTAGCAATGACTAGGATGAATTACATAACGTCACGTGCAGCACGCGAGAAGCTCACAACGATCACAACCGCCTGAGCTCTCCAGGATCGACGACGCCAGGAACCAGGTCGGCCAGATCCACTCACGAAGTCGACGAAACGTCACCGACCTCAGAGCAACGACAACGTCCATCTCTTCACAGCATCTCACACCCCACCATGCTGCTCCTTCCATTGATACTCCTAGCACTGCAGGCCCTGCTAGTCTCCGCAGAAAAGTACACTGTCTACCACCGGTTTGCCGACAAGGGCGCGCGCTGGGTGCGACGTGGTGCCGCCACGGGCTCACCTAGCCAACCCAGCCAGATTGCTTGGGCCGAGGAAGCTGTCGCCGACGGTGCTGCCGCCACGTCCGAGTCGCCGTGGTACCAGGTCGCGATCCTTGTCGATGGCGAGTACATTACCGCGTCGATCCCATCCGTAAGTCGCAGTTTCCGCTAGGAGGACTGACGACAGTGTCTCGCGTCTCACCCCGGCGCACTCACGCTGCACTTTACCGGCCAGCGGCCGTCCAGCATCGAGTACAAACCCCTGTCCGACCAGTGTGTCTCCGGACCGGCATCGCTCCCGAATGCCTCACTTGATGTGTCGATGGCGGTCCCACGTGTTGTGAAGGGGTGAGTAAACTTTTGGCGGCCCATAAACCACTTCTTTTAGAGCCATCAACTGACTCCAGGCCGTCGCTTGCCGCTCCCCAGGTCGTCACCGCGGACGGAAAGAAGGTCGAGCCCGAGCCGGAGAAGACCTTTTTCCAGAAGTACTGGATCGCGATCGTTGCAGGGCTGCTCTTCATCGGCAGCGTAATGGGACCGGACGAGCCGCCTAAGCGCCCGGAGGGCGCGCCTCAGCGGTTGAAGTAGGTCGGTAGGCATGTATGACATGGAGCTGTTATGGCGACTCTGATAGGGGAGATAGCCGCTTGGAAGGGCATTTGTTGATGGAGTCCAGGGACTCAGGCTGACTGAGTCCGGAGACTCAAGACCAAGGCTGACCTGTCAAGTATGGGTCTGCTCCGTGTTCAGCCCATTCCCAGAGCCACAATCCGCCGTGCTGATGACCAACATCTAACTCTATCTCACTGCTTTCTTTGTGTGGCGTCCATCCGCTACACCGTCCGGGCTGTCACTTCCGAGCTGCTGGCTGGTTACAGTCGATCAACGGACGGTATGCTGGCGTCTGCCGACGGCCGCGTACCGCGGAACTGTTGGAGGTGGTGAAAGACTCGGAACAGAGCGACCCAGATTGTCGTTGTGGCTGTACCGCAGCGTTGAGGTGCGTCTGCTGCTGTCGAGGTTCTGAATCATATTCCGTGCAGGTGTATCACCAGAGCGCAAGCCTGCTGCAGATTCAACTACAACAAAGACTCCTGGCTCCTCAACTTGGACAACGCCCTTTCTGGTCCTCCCAACTCCCTAAATCGATCGACGCGTGACCAGTGTATCAATGATCGGTGGCCCATAGGTCATAGGCTATAAGCTGTAGATCGAAATGCCGTATGACAGGAGCGGAACACCGGTTCTGTGCTGTGCTTCGCGCACCATCCGTCCCCGAGCATTCCGGGCGGAATTCCGAGCTTCCGGGCATGCCGGGCAGTACGGCACCACGCCGGCACCATCGGCGCTCGGTGCTGCGGAGAATAGCGGGAGGGTATGTGATCACCATGACGATACCACCATGGCTGACATTGACCAAGCTGCCCCGATGGCGAATGTGGAGGAGCCTGATAACATGGTTGCAGTTCCCTAAGACTTTCCAACCTCTAGAACTCGAGAGATCCTGGGGAGCTACAAGTTGGCCATCGGAAGATTCAACATGATCGCGGTCACGAAGTGACGAGAAGAGCGCAGTGACGAGAATGGCATAGCGCCCGACCAGCCTGCGTCCCCATGAGGTGTGTTCTAGTTTGCACTGTACTGTACACAATGTCAAGGATCTGGGGAGCGAGGGAGCGCATCTTCGGAGACGGGCATGTGCATGTGTATAAGGTACAATTGTGCACATGATGCCTCAGCCCCGGTCACACCAGCGCATGACGTCGCATGGTGCCTGGCTTATTGTTGGCGGCGTGGCGGAAGCGGCGGCAAGGTAGACGAGGCATGTCGGCAAGCCGGCTGGCCGCGGCCAGTGCGGCGAGCCAACCAGTCTACAGCCTGTGCGCCTGCGGTTCTTTGGTTCTGTGGTATCCCCGTTGATGGAATGCACTGTTCTGGGATCTCGGCCTAGCTGCCGAGATCACGGGCAACAGCATGCCTGGTTGCTTCTTCCGCCAAGGCCCAAACACAATCCACACCCGTGATCCGGCGCCTACCGCTCGGAGGATTGGAGGCTATGGAGCGAGGAAGCTTGAGGCTTGGACGCTGCGGCATGCGGCATGCAATGTATGCACAGCGATAATGGCGTGTGTGCCGAGTGTGCCGAGGGAACGAGCGCCTCTTCCGTGAGGCCGTGAGCGCATAGCTCTGTCGTATGCTCTGAGCTCAGTGCCGAGTTCAATACTGTTCTTTCGTTCTTCGCTTTGTAGACTTGCCCCGCGATCGCACAATCCCCGCCTCCAAGCTCCATCCGCCTCATCTCTTCTGCACTTTCCCGCACTCGCTGCCCAGATCGACCAGATCAAAGATTATTGATCAGAGGCACTGTCCGCCTTTTACGCCTTGTCGATCGCTGATTTGCGGGCTGCTGGCCTGCTGCACTGCTGGTTGGCTGCTATTCTGAGCACTGCACAAAGCGCCCAGAACGCCCAGAAGAGCGCTAGAGCAGCTAGAACGGCTAGCACATGAGCGCAACAGCCGTACAAGCTTTTGCAGATCTTCAAGTCGTCAATCGCTGGATAGGCTGTAGGGCTCGAGGCCTGTAGGTTTGGGATCCTGTCCTGTGGTCTGTGATTCAGACTACCTGCTTGCCGCAGAGCTTCTCTCAGGGCATTGGGCATTGCACTGCTCTAGCTGCTCTCTTGATCTCTTGCCCTTGCTCTTTGGCCCCTTGGGATCGGCGGCGCTATCACCGCCCGCCCCTTCGTGTCCAAAGACCGGTCCCGGCTCGGCGGTCTCGGCCTGGTCCTTTTGAGCACAGCAGCAACTGCGGATATCCCTCTGCCTTCTGGTTCGCCAGCCCCGCGCACGACCCTCTCTCCGTCCTCTCCGTAGCACACGGCACCACCGGCCCCACTCCGTACTCCGCGGCTCTGCGGCTCTGGCCGTCCTGGGATATCCATATCGAATATCCAGCTATTTCCCTCGGTCCCTTCTGGGCGGCACCGTCCACCCACAACTTCACATCCTCGCTTCGGATCAAGTCCTGGTCCACATCTATTTCATTCCCCCTCCCCCTCTCACGGCAAAAAGGACAAGCAGGACAAAAGCACTCAATTCTGCCCATTTCCCTTTTTGTCCTTTGTCGAGGCCCCGCGGCAGTACCCCTCCGATAATCGTCGGCCCTTCTGCGCCACTGCATCCTCGTGCCCTCGTGGCCGCGTGCACAGGCGATTTCTGGGTATCGAGTATCCTGTGATCGTGCCGCCGCCGGCCGCTTGTGCAATCGTCCCGGCAAAAAGTCGGCAGCCAGTGAGAAAGATTACTACGCGATTGCGGCAGTGGCCGGCATCCACAGAGGATCTAAACGGACAAACATCCACACGAGGGGGCTTCGACATCAATTTTGTTGCACCAGCAGCAGAGCCTTGTGCGATCCACCTGTGCCGTTGTGGCCTCAGCTGTGGTCTTACTACCGAGCCACCACTACTGCTTTTCTCGCCCCGCGGAAACAACCGGCCACAGACGCATCAGCTGTGAACCGTGAGCAGTTAGCGATTCGTGAGAGAGTCACAAGGGGACGCCCTGAGGGCCGAGGCAAAGCATACAGCTTAGCAAGTAAAGCAGCACACAACGCGGGGCCAGATCCCACAATCCGGGCCAGGTCCACTGTAGCCATTATCCTATATCCTGTGGGCCCTGGGCCACATTAGGCCATTCGGCTGAGGAGAGGTCCTTGGTCCTTCGGCTGCTCGTGATTTTTGGCCCGCCAGGCCGCCAGCCGTCACCAACAACAGAGGAGCACAGCCGGAGCCGGGCATCAGGCGCGGCGGCGCGGCGGCGCAATGTTCCATCTCAATGGTGCTGGCCCAAGTACCAGCAGCAGTACCACCAGCAACAACAACAGCAACCATGCTGGTCACGATCGAATGCAGTTTGCTTCAACCGTCTTCCCTCCATCGTCTTCTTCCTCATCCTCACGATATCAACCCTTCTTGCAACAGCAACACCCAGAGCAACTCATCCCCGACACACAGGGGCTCAGCAGCGCCGCTCACGCTCTGAACCCATCTCGTCCAGACGTCATCGACTACATGATGCGCACTGGCAGTGCAGCGCCTTCTGGTACAGCTGGCATGCACGCCCACTCCCCGACATCCGCACAATCGCGTACCATGCATGGAGCAGGCAACGATATGAGCAACTTCAACCAGTGGTTCAACCAGCCTGGACCACCGCGCAACGTTGGAGGTGTAGGTGCACCCACCATCAACATGCCGAGTCCCACTTCGTTCTCCCCCACTATCGGTGTCGGCTCGCCGCAAGAAAATCAGTCCGGCAAGAAGAAGAAGCGGCGAGCAGACGGAGAGAGTCCATCAGTCGAGGAGAAACGCACCAAGACGGGCCGCGCCTGCGATGCATGTGTAAGTAGGCTGGAACGATCACGGCAAGGCACGCATTGCGACTTGAGCGCATTGCCTCTCGCGAATTGCAGCTAACTCTACGTAGCGATCAAAAAAGATCAGGTGCGATATTCTCCCGACCGACGCAACCACCAACGGCGACGCACAGCCAATTTGCGCACACTGCAAGCAGTACAACATCGAGTGCACATTCTTCCTGCCCATAACAGAAACCAGGTTTAAGAAACGACGTGCAGCAGCGGAGGACGGAGCGACCCCAGCGGGGACGAAGACAAACGGCGCTGCAACACCACAGGGTGCGGAGAAACCAAGTGCACCTACATCCATTCCCTTCCTCCTTCACGCCTCCGCACCCACACAACAGTTTGAACAGTACGACATCAGCAATCACTCTCATTGGGAAGTGACGGAAGATGCGTCAGGTCAAATACGTGTCGAGGCGACGCTGGACAGCGGGGACAAGGATACACGATTGGACAGGTATGTCCTCCCCGGACCTATCATGTCAGCGCTCGTCAACAAGTACTTCGAATGGGACAATGAGTTCATTCCGGTTGTCTCTCGTTCCGAGTTTGTGGCGACCTCGAATCCCCATCCCTTACTGCTCTACGCCATGTGTGCACGAGCCGCCGTCGGGCGTGAGTACCCTCGACATGTGTTCCAGCGCCTCCGTGGACTCGTCAATGGTCTTATCCGGTGCAACGAGATTCTATCGCACCCGAAGATGGAGCACATCCAGGCGATGCTCATCATCGCCCCAACGGGCGAAATCCACGCCCAGCCGAACGCACCGACAGCGTCAGCAGCCATGATGCGATTTTCGTGCGCCATCCGCATGGCCCAGGATCTCGGCCTCCATAGAGAGGCGAAGACGCAGCCGAAAACAGTAGCAGAGATGGTTGCGGTCGAGACGCGGCGTCGAGTATGGGCGGCATGCGTCTTCCTGGACGCGTGGATCACCAACTCACTTGGCGTACCGATGATGATCGACGTGCACGACTGTGATGTCCTGGTGCCATCACCTCTCAACATTGTTCCCGGCTTGGCACCTGCGAGCTGGCCAGTAAACGAGGGATATCTGACATTGAACGAAAACGTCAAGCTCGCTCTCATCTCAGGGAAGATTGTCAAGCTCATGTACGGCCCGACCGGCATGACACATACCACCGACCAGCAGCTCCAAGCAATGCTGGATGAGATGTCCGCCTTTCGCGACGGTATCCCAGAGGCATTACGATTCAAAGGCAACGAGTCGTCCTTCCTCTCTGCGTTCCTCCACTTCCTATTCACATCCGTTCAATTTCTCTTTTGGCGCAGCTTCATCCGGGTGGCGAGCCCGCCGCCGGCGCATCTCAAGCTGTTTCTGGACGCGCACCGCTGGGCGGAGCTGGTCAAAGCATCGCGCGCGGCTATCGAGTGGCTCAACGTGCACGACAAGACGCTCGATACGCTCTTCCTCGTCCCATACACTGCAACGTCGTGTGCACTGATCCAGTATCACACCTGGGCACGGCGGCGGGACCCTGCTGCGCTCGAGACATTGAAGCTTATCCGCGACGTCGTATCACGCTGGGAGGAGGCGGTCCAGCCAGACCAGATGAGCATCCGCCGCAAGTCGTGCGAAACTATGAAGCTGCTGTACGAGGCCGCGCTGAAGACGAACCCGGAAGGCGACGACCGAACGGACGGCTCTGAGGGTACACCGGTTTCCGCCCGCAGCATCGGTGACGGGACCAAGGCGGCCATGGACACACCCGCGTTCCCGTCCTCCCGCCGGCCCGCCCCGGTCGAGATAGTCAATGACGGCGAGGGCGACGGCCCAACACTAGTGGAGTATTCGCACGCACCCGAGACAGCAGTCGCGATGTTTGATCAGCCGACGGATATCGACGTGTCATTCCTGGACTCAATACCTGATTCCAACTTCGACTGGTCTGGATGGTGAGTTGCGGCGCGTGGCGCTTGATAGAATCACAGCTCACACGCAGGGGTCAATACTTTGAGACTGTGGAGCGCATGTTCCCGACGGTGCCAGCAGAGATCGACGGTGAGAAGTAGGGGGAACAGTATGGAAAGGAGGGAAGGGCCTACGGCGGCTGGCCACGGAGAGTGGGAGCGCCCATTGGCGTAGGATCAGGTTGGATCGTAATGTTGAACGCATCGTGTATTCATGTCTGCATGTAGCTATACCCTCGGGGATCAGATGGAACTCTGGGCCTCGGAAATGAGTGTGCTGGTCTATCGCTTATGGCGGATGGCAAGGGTAAGAAATGTCTTTTCGTCGTCCCAAAAAAAAAAAAAAAAAAAGAGAGATCGCTTCGCTGATCGCTTATAGACGGAATAGACCTCTACTCGCCTTTGTCTGGCTCTGTTCCGTGGCCTTAAATTGCAGCGGCAGGCGGCGGCTACTTGGGCAACTAAATCTAACAGAGATCTGCGTCGCTAGGGAAGTATGGAGGGCTATCTGGCGATCCGTGAATCGCGGATCGTCCGAGCAGCCGAGTGAGCAGAAACGATGCACAGAGTGCATCCGACTGGAAATCCTTTCAATATTCCGACAAAACTTCATCTCTACTGTAAATGTATGTGGGATCCGTTGCGGCTCCGATGCTGGGATCGATGCTGGATTGCTGGGGATGAATGCTCTACTTTGGATGGGATGTTTAGGGTAGGGGTAGGGGAGGGGTCTACATACGCTGGCGACGCTGGCGCAGGTCTATGTGTGAGAGGAGAGGTTGCGCATAATGAGCTCGTACGTGAGCATGGTGACCGCGCTGCTCGGCACCGTGCGCACGAGGTTGATGCTCAGCCCGCGGTAGAATCCGCGCCACCCATCCTGTCGGTAGATTTTCTGGAACACGTCAATGATGCCTCCGGGGCGCGGGCGATGTATCAGCGGCTTGCGGACCGCGCGCGCCTGGTTCTCCAGCGAGTCGGTTACCGGCGGGTTCGAGCCGGTCACCAGCGGCGAGTAGAGCACGTGCGAGCCGTGTGCGTTGTTCGCTGCTGCTGCTGCCTGGGCTGCGCGGCGCGCTGCGGCCTCGGCAGCCGCGGCCGGCGACTTAGCCTTGGACACCTGAATACGCGTGCGGAGCACCTCGTGTGGATACGTCGCGAGCGAGGCGACCATCTTGGAGAATGCCGAACAGAGCAGGATCGCGGTGGGGGTTAATGGTTTGTGGTCGTGCGCTGCAGGGTCAGCGTTATCAGTGATAACATATCGCTCATTCCAGCTGGTACTCACCGGCGAGCTCCTTGGTCTTCTCGTACAACCCGAACTGGACGGCGACGTGGGATACGCCAAGCAAACTGGGTAGCAGGCCCTTGTAGAATGCGCGAATGCCCTCGTTGCGGTAGATCGTGCGCACGGCCTCGAACGTCGTTCGGTATCGCGGAGCTGATGGTGGCAGAATCGCCTGTGCCTGCGGTGTTAGGGCTGTATGTCACACTGTAGTAGCACACTCACCATGAACCGCGTCTTGACCACCCATAGCGGGTTTGTCAGGATCGTGCCCGTTGCACCAGCCGTCGTCGCCGCAATAATGTGCGAGATGTCCGGGTGCGCTGTTGTCAGCATCGGTTCGACACGTCAGGTGCATCATGGCGGAGCACATTTGTTCGAAATGTCTGTGCCAGTACTCACCAGTTGCGAGTGGCACCCTCCGCAGCCGGTCCTTGATAAAGTCGTAAACGGTGAAGTAGATACCCCAGGTAGGAAGGTAACCGGCAATCGTTGGCCCGAGGCCCCGGTAGAAGCCCTTGACGCCGCTCTGGCGGTAGATGCGCAGGCACGTCTTGACCACTCCCTCGTAACCGGGGCTGCCGCGCTTGACGCTCTGCGCCTGCAGTGTGGTTTTGACCACGTCGAGCGGACACGTCGCGATAGACGACACGAGTCCGGCGCCCGCACCGGCGATCATCGAGTGCAGCGACGAGGGAATGTGCACAGCGAGCCGACGGCGGTTCGGACCACCGATTTCGAGAACCGCCGGCGCGAAGAATGCTGGCGGTGCCGACTCTATGCCACTTGGCATTCTTGCCCTACTAGCCCGGTATGTCGCGTGGGCAGTCACCGCGATCCCGCTGCGAAGTCGGAATCCTCCCGATTCGGGGCTGCGGTCCGGCCCGGACGCAGACGCGCCTGCTGCACGCACGCTCAATCCATTATCCGACAGCGCAGCGCAGGCCCACGGGGCGCGCGACGTCGTCGCCTCGGCGCTCCCATCGCGGGAGAGCTCGCCGGCCATCGCCTGGCCTCGCTTCGCGTTCTACTGCGAGGTCAGCATAAAAGCCACATGTGGGCTAGATTGACGCCTGTCGGGGCACAACACGCGGGGGCGAGATCACATGCGCACACGGGGTGGGCGCGACGGGCGGCGGGGTGCTCACATGTGATGAACGCGGGCGGCACCGGCGTCGAGAGCGTAGCGAGCGTCGGGTGGGCAAAGGACGTTTTGGTAGTGGAAAGGTGCGATCCACAAGAGCTCAAAGTCCGCAAAGCCGATAGCCGACGCGCGCGCACAAAGGAGGAGTGGTGTGATCCGTCCTGCTCCAATGGTAGTGGGCGAAGAGGTGCGCGAGGGCAGCCGAGGTGATGTGTGTTGGGCGCGACTCGATCGAGAAAGGGTGGCCTGACAGCGGCTCGGCTCAGCAGCGATGAGCGAGGACGGAGGGCAAAACGTGACCGAGTCGCTGCGTATCTATTTCGTATCTCGATTGACGTGGTCCGAGTTGCCGGAGGAGGTTGCAATGTGGTAGAGGAGAAGTTTGATGTGTGCGATGGAAGCGGACGAGTGCAAAGAGCGAGTGAATGGCCGAGTCGTGCACGCGTGCAAAGGCGTAATCGGACTGTGCCCCAGAAGCGCCGGGGGCGGGGGGGAGAGCAGAGGCGCGGAGGGACAGCGTATCAGCAGCAGTGGTGACGGGGTTGTAGCGCTACGGTGAGTGATTAGCCAGATTGACAAGCGCCGGGAAGGGAGAGGGGGAAACACGGAATCAGAATTGGGACCATTTTCGATAATCCATGCTCCGTGCTCCTTCCAGTCGGCTCGGAGATCTCCAAAAGATCGGAGACCGAGGGCGAGTGATGATCAGAGCAGCACTTACCGTCCTCCGCAAACACTACTTGCACGCCAACTACATGCTACGACTGATAGCAATGCATCACACAAGGTGCTGGCGAACTTGCCAAGGAATGCGTCAGACAAGAGTCATTCTGCAACGCAAATAGACGAGTGGAGTGCACTAAAAGCCGTCCGTCACAGGCTCTTGATTCAACACTGGACGCGACTCCATCCCCGCCTGGACCCCACGACAGATACGAGGCTCTATAACCCGCTGAAACGATAGGCGTGTCTCACGACTTCTTGTAGTTGCAGATAGCCGGGCTCGGAATATTGTTGCCAGTTCGCACGATAGCGGCCGGGCGACGTAATCGACTGATTGGTGCCATGGAGAAGACGTAAAGATAAAGTCAAACAACAAACGTCAGCGATCAATGATCAGTGAAGCAAAGTGCAGAGGTTCGCGTCCGTCTTCTTGGACTTGCCCGCTGTTCTGCGCGTCGTGCGGTCGCTCGGACGTCCATTTGATCGAGCAATCGAGACCTTTTGAGGCCTTGCCGCGATTCCAGGACGGGCATTACCAGATCGAGCCTGAGGCTTGGGGGCCTCTCTTCTGGTGATCCAGACTACTTACCCGTCTTGGTCCGGTTTTGTGATTCTCTTGGAATCTCCATTCTCTCCTACTCTTCCATTGTTGCAACAGCACTTCTGTTCTCTCTTGTCCCTGCCCTCTAACACTTCTGCCGCCGCCTTGCTGCCCTTTTAATCAACTCTCCGCCGCGGTGGATGTTCTGCGATTTTTCTGCTGTTTTTGCTTTTCACTTCCCTCCCCCACCTTGACCCTCGTCGTCATTTCAGTCACTACTTGCGCGCGCGCTCCACCCGTCCACCTCGCCGGCTCCACACGGGTGGCTCGATCTCTTTCCTCGTATCGACTGACTTCCACCACCATACCAGCCACTGGGCGACGAGGATTGAGCCACACTTCGAGCCGCAGTGCGCACCCGAGCCGCTACGGTTCCATCGCCGCAGCCTCGCGGAGAGGAAGCGCTCATAAATGCACTGACTCTCGATTCCGGGCTTCCCGCCTGCGTCGTCCATTCCAAGTTCATGTCGCAGAGCAAGACATCTTAACAGTGATAACTCGACTCCCACTACCACTCCCCCACTCGCGCCTCGAGCTTCGTATGTCTGACAGTGGGAGGAAGACAAATGCGGGGATTGTTGTGTCAGGTGGGTGTTCTACGTTGTCCTCATGGCGTGCAAGCATGGTAGGGGGAGGGCATCGGGGCGACCGCCAGGTGTCCACATCGGATCGGAAGTGGTACGCGTGGCGGCGGCGCGGCGGTCACCGTACGCCTCCGCGGGTTCAGACTTCTGAGTGGTGGCAATGGCCACCCTCCTGACCGTGCCCTGGCTCCTCAGCGGGCCCCGTCGTCATTTTTGTGTGGCTTCCAAGTTGAAATTCTTGGCCTCATGCATTGGACGGGCGGAGATCTTGAATCGCACAACATTGCTCCTTGCCTGGTATCATTTGTCTCGTGCAGCTTGCTGATCAGGTATCCTGCTTGGCGGTGTGCGTTATAAATGAAACGAGGCCAGAGCGGAGTGCTCCGATCACCACCTCGCCATTGTCCTTTCCCACCTCGTCTTCGTCTCCCCACGCGCGCGATCACCCACTGAAGTCATATCGTTCAGCCAGACCTTACTCTGCAGGTACTTTCATCTCGCGCTTCGATCAGCGGCACTCGGTACCACTTTCACATCTAACCCAACATTCCGCCATTCACCATGGCTATCAGCGTGGCACATTTTCGGGACACGTCTCCATATCCTCTTCGCAGTCATAACGCCATCGACAACGAGTTCACAGACATGGAGCAGATCGATGGTCTTCTTTTCGTCGACCCGCCCACGGCCATCGACCACTGCTTCTTCCCACACCTATTCGACGCGATTGTTCGCGACGCGTCCCTTGAGACACTACTGGCCCTGCGTGCCACCTCGCGAACGCTGCGCGACCGGATAGACCGCGACCTGTCTCATATCACCATTGCCGAGCGTCCTGACGCGCCATGCCTTCCATGCGGAGGGAGCATGCCAGCTGTTGAGGCTCGCACGAAGTCCGGATACGCATTGTGGTCCATCCCTCTGGTGTCACAACATGGCAGCCCCCAACAACAGGCCGTTCTCGAGGCTGCGAAGCACGACTTCCGCATGTACGCCAGCTTCCTTGTCTCTCGAGGAACACCTATAACTATCGATGTGCTCGGCGATCCCGGACGCGAGTTTGGCTTCGTCGAGGACATCTTCAATGCGACATTGGGAGACGGTATCCGACTGCCACGGCGCCCGTCCCCTCGGGTTCACTTCCGCATCATCCCTGACGGAGACGGCCTGGCCCGTTTACACGGGTACAGTTGGGACGGGCCCCGCATCCTTATCGACAACTGGCGTGCCCGCCGCGATAAGGTCGAGCCCATTGGCGGCGGCCATCAACGGAAAACATTCGTATTCACCATTACGGGCACTGAATCGGCTCACATTGCAACCACTCTTCCGCCACCCGGGTCGACAATCGTATACGATTTTTCCGCCTGGCAGCCATGCGCAAACTCCGGCCCCGCGCGTTCCGTAAGCACACCCTCCCACCCTGCAGCCGTCCTTGACGCGGACTTTATCGCGCTCATCGTCGCTGGCGTACCCGCCCACCGCACCAACGCACGCATGGCGAACTTCATCGCCCACATCCTCCTCATGCTTAGTACCGAGTGTACAGTGTATCTCTTCGGCCTAGAGCGCGTCGACAAGGGCTGGCTCGATCCCTTCTTTGAGTCCGGCGAGCCGTGGTCACTCGCGCCAGGCGGCAGCCGCGGTGGCGGCCCCGGCGGCCCACTCCTTCCCATCGCGACGTACCTCCGTGACGCGATTATTCGCGGCGCGCACGCGTTCGGCTGCGTCGACATTGTGCCCGACCTCGACCACACGCTCAACATTATGCCGCTCCGCTACTCGTGGCAGTCGTACTGCAACTGGTAGTTTAGCATCGTGCCACCAATTCTTCAGACGCCCCTATCCCCGACATCACTATAATATACAACCCCTTTTATCTAACGGGATCGCCGGGCAGAGCCCGAGGAACACCGTTGTACAACCTCACGAGATAGACTATACAAACATATAAACTAGAATGCAGACCTACGTGGCCAAGGTCAGAAGTGCAAAATGCGATGTATCATGCCTCACTCCGCGAAACCCGATACATGTGATGCAATCTAATCGAACGTGACCTTGTTCCCCGTGCTCTCGACGATGCCAACCTTTTCGCGCTTGGCCATAGCGAGGGCTGCGCCCGGCCGCGGCCGGCCAGACTGCTCCCACTTCTTGCCCGGCGGCCCACGGCGCTCAGGGCGCTCATCGCCACCGCCGCCACCGCTAGCGACCATCGCAGCGATGCGCGACGCTGCGTCCTGCTCAGACTGGAAGTCGCCCGCCCCCGCGTGCGGGTTTCGCGCCTCGTATCCGCCCTCCTCCTCTCCGCCCTCAAAGTACCGCGGCTTCTTGGCCGGCCGCTCGCGCTCGCGGTCGCGGCGCGGAGCACGCAGCCCGTCCCGCTCCTCCTGCTCGCGCAGCTTCTTCTTCGCCGCACCCGAACGCTGCGTCGCCTCCACACTGGCAAACTGCAGATTGAGGCGGCGGCCGCGCAGGCTGTGGTTCCGCCGGTTCATGAGCGCCGCCTTGGCCTGTGCCGGTGTCTTGAAGTCCCAGAACGCGAATCTGGAGTAAGCATGGATAATCAATGTGGCTAGGTGACTCACCCCTTGCAACGGCCCGTGTCCTCGAACTGCGCGAGGCGCGTCTTGATGAGACCCGACTTGACGCCGCGGCGCGAGTTGGGCTGCGGCTTGGCCTCTCCCTCTCCCTCGCCTTCGGCCTCTTCACCCTCAGCCTCCTCCTCCTCCTCGGCAGGAGCCGCCTCCGCATTTCCCTCGACGAGATCACGCAGCTCGTCCTCGGTCACGTCGAAGGGCAGGTTGCCGATGAAGAGCGTCGCGCTCTCCCCGTGCTTCTGCTTGGCGAGGACCTGTGGGCCCATCGACCCGGGACCAGACGGCAGCTGCTTCGGTGTGCGAGCGTCGGGCTTCGGCTTGTGGTCGTCGCCCGCCTTGATAAGCACACGGCGTCCGTCGAGCGGGCGCTCCGTCAGTCCCAGGGCAAGGAGGCGGAGCGCATCAGTCTTAAAGTCGACATATGCGAATCTGGAGTTAGCCGCCGAACAAGCAAGTACAAAACTTACCCCTTGTTCGCCGCAAATGTCCCCTTTCCCTCCTTCTTCGGCATGTGCACGCGCGTCACGCAGTCCGCCTCTCCGCCACTCTCAACCACGCCGTTCACGATAAACTCCTTGAGTCCCTCTGCCGTCGTCCGGAATGCGAGGTTACCGATCCAGATCGAGAACTCGCCCTTGGCCTGCGGCTTCGTCTCGCGCTTACGTCCGCCCTCGTCTTCCTCGCTGTCCTCACCGCCGGCCTTCTTCGCCTTCTCCTTCTCCTCGCCCGCACTCCGCTTCGGAGGGAGCGGCTCCTCGCCGCGCTTCGCGCGCTTCTTCGCCGCCCTAGCCTCCGCCTTTGACAGCGGCGCACCAGCGCTCATGTCGATCTCGAGAAGGTCTGCGTCGTCCTCTGCCGGGCGCTTGCGCGACGTACGCTCTCCCGCAGCCTCGGCGTCGCCCGTGTCCTTCGTGTCGTTCGTGGCACCGGCCTCAGTGGCAGCCTCAGCGGCTGCTGAGGCGGCGGCCGCCTTCTTCGCGGCTTTCCGCGCGTCACGCGCAGCCTGCTGCTCCGCCGTACGCCCCGACTTGCGTGACTTGGTCTCGGACATGGTGGTGTGGGTGGTGGGAAGCGGGGTGTAGTATAGACCTGGGTGTAGACGTCATATGGACTGAAATTTTGGCGGCGAGCTCGAACTTCGAGCTTGAAGTTCGAGAATTCGAGACCACCACGTGGATTTGCCTCCGTTCCGCCTCGTCCCTCCACGCGATCCGCCAGCTCACTGAATCTCGGTGCTCGGTTCGCGATCGTCATCGTCGACGGACACGGCCAGCTCACCTCTAACTCGCACTTGCACTGCTCGCAACATCCTCCACTTATCCATCCGCTCCTCCGCCAGGCCCCCCATGGCCTCTCCGCCATTCATGTCGACGCAATCTCCCCCACCGCTCTTCCACCCCAAGCCGACGCACCCGGCGTACCCGCCCCCCGAGCCGCCGCACACTCCCGGGCGGAGCACCGCCTCGTCGCCGTACTCCCAGCCCGGGCGGCTGAGCCAGGACGGCGCAGGGTATGCGCGCTTCTCGTCTCCGCCCGTCGGCTTCGATGCCGGCCAGGGCCAGGGCCATGGCCACGGGCAGCAGCAAGCGCAGGTGCCCATGGGGCAACACCAGCACGCCGCGAGCACGTCGTATGCCCCGCCCACAGGCAACCTCCACGCGCGCGGGTACGGGCCCCAGGGGCCAAACGCGCCGGTGGGATACGGCGGGCCCGGGGGTAACTTTGCGGGAGGCAACTGGCCGGGCATGAACGACGCGACGGCGCAGATGGGCGTGCAGTTTGGACGGAGCGCCATCTCGGCGGGTCAGAGCTATGTCGAGCAGAATGTGGGTGCAGGGCACAGCTGCGATACTAACGCCAGATCACGCGTTACCTTCCGCTGGCGATGGTCAAGACGTGCTTCCACGTGACGAACAGCTATGTACTGCGCAAGCTCCGTATCGTCCTCTTTCCCTGGCGCCACCGTCCGTGGAGCCGCCAGGTGCTGCGCGTCACGGATAACGGCGGAGTCGACGGCTGGCAGCCTCCGCGAGAAGATATAAACGCGCCGGACCTGTACATTCCCAGTATGTGTTGCGAGTCTGCACACGCTAACGCGCAGCAATGGCGCTTGTTACCTACATGTTCCTCTTTGCGTTTGCACGTGGCGTAAGCGACAAGTTCAGGCCTGACGTGCTTGGCGAGAGCCTGTCGAAGGCGCTCGCGGTCGTTGTGCTCGAGTTTGTCGTTATCAAGCTCGGGTGCTACTTCCTTGACGTGCGGGACAGCGGCGGCGCGTCGAGCGTCGAGCTCCTCGCGTACGGTGGATACAAGTTTGTCGGCATCATCACAACCATCATCGTCGGTCTCTTCCACTTTGGCATGATTGTGGACTGGACCGTGTTCCTATACACCTTCTGTGCGAATGCTTTCTTCCTGGTGAGTTCCCATATCTCCATCATCCACTCTAACATCAGCTCCGCTCGCTCAAGTACGTCCTCCTGCCGGACCCGAACAATGCGTCGGGCGCGAGCGCGGTCGCAACGCTCTCGAACCGCCAGCGCTCGCAGCGCGTCCAGTTCCTGTTTGTGGTTGCCATGACGCAGATTGTCTGGATGGGATGGCTGAGCCAGACGAAATAGAGACCGGCCAGAGTACCGGAGTATCCAGAGCAGAGGATTCATAGCATGCTGCATGCATGATACCCATGATGCACGATAGCAAGATAGCACACATTGCCTCGAAGCCTTGGTGATTACAGTGAGGATGCCTTGCAAATAAGATCCGAGGTGCCACATCGCCACTGAAATCCCTCTTCCGCCACGCGAGTTCATATCGCCGGGCCTGGCGGGGATTTCCACCCAGCCCAGCCCAGCACCAGCCAACCAGCCAACCCGTCACGAGATTTCGAGATTTCGCACCAGAGTGCATCCGACCACACTCGTCGAGCAGCTCGCCCTCGCAAAAGTCGACCACGACTAGACATCTTTTCTCGCACTCGTCCACAATGTCTCTATCTCTTCCATTCTCTTCATGCGTACGCTCCCGGGTCGCTGAGTGTGAGTCACAGCAGCGAGCAAGGGCGCTGTCCTCCTTGTGCTCGGTCACTCCCTGCTTCTCCCAACCTCGGGATCCAACCTCGACATTTTTTTCCGAACACAGTTCACTAACACGTAGTTGCCTCCTCAGCGGTCGCCTCCTCCTCGCGCTCCTTCTCGGCGTCGGCGGTCGCCGCCGAGTCGCAGGCAAAGCTCACCGCGCGCCGGAAACGCGCAAAAGTCCTGACGGGCCGTGAAAAGGCTGCAAAGGTTGCCGAGGCCACCGCCGCGGACCCGATCCTCGGCTCGCCGCGCTCGGGCCCCAACTCGAACGACGCACTGTACCAGGGCTGCCGCCTGCAGCGCGCCGTCCTCCGCGCCGATGACGTGTGGTACTCGTCCCCGCCGAACTACGCCGAGGGTGCCGAGCCGATGCACTACCTCTCGGGACTGAGCGAGGCGGACCGCGAGCTACTCTTCGGTGCCCTCCCCGCCACGACTGCCGAGCTTGCATTCGACCCCGACCGCCCGGCGGCCTCGGCGGCGGCCGTGGCCGACCAGAGCCGCCAGTCGGAGACAATGAAGCGGATTCTCGACCTGCGCAACGCGTCCAAGCCGGGCATTGAGGCCGTGAACCGCCAGCGGATTATCACCGAGTTTGGCGCAACCCCCGAGGACACGGGCAGCAGCGCAGTGCAGGCCGCGCTGCTCACGCACCAGATCCGTAACCTGTGGGAACACGTCGAGAAGAACCGCCGCGACATCCACAACCGCCGCGCACTTCGCATACTGGTGCACAAGCGCGCCCGCGTCCTCCAGTACGCGAAGCGCAAGCAGCCGGCGCAGTACGACGCGCTCCTCGCCGACCTCGGCCTCTCGCGCAGTGCCGTCGAGGGCGAGATCAAGGTCGGCATGTGAGGTGAGTAGAATGTCCCAAGTGGCTTTGCCTGTTGCCTGCTCTTTTTTTTTGCCTCCTCCTTCTCTCCCTTCCTCCCTTGAATGATGCTTTCCAAACCTGATTTAATGAGCCTGAGCCGCTTGCGGCGAAAGAAGTTAACCTTTTTTAATGTCTGACTCTCTTCCTTTTCTTCTGTTCTGTTCTCGACTCCTTCATCGTCACTCTCGAGCCGAGCTAACACGACAGACACCCGTCACCCCAATCTCACGTCCAACCAAAATTAGATACCACTTGTGATATGTTGCATTAGCTCCCTTCTGCATAAAGAGACAAAGTCCATGATATGAGGATTCAATGATGCCAAGGAGAGGGAGTGCGAGGATGCTGTTGAGAACGTGGCACTTCAAATTGAGGGTCAGTGGTTGGGTCAGTGGTTGGTACTTTTTTACCTCCCATCCGCACCTTAATCTCTTCCTTGTGCACCTCCGCAGCTCAATGTCCGTGATGATCAAATGCTTGCACAAACTACAAAGTCTACCCATGTTTTGTTTTCTACTTCTCCTCAGCCTCGGGCTCGAGGGAGACGAGGCTGGCGCCCTCCTCGACGGCCTGGCCCTTGGACGCGTTAACGGCGGCAATGACACCGTCGCGGCCAGCGCGGATGTTGATCTCCATCTTCATGCTCTCAAGGACGGCGCACACCTGGCCCTCGGTGACCTTGTCTCCGGGCTGGACGCGGACGTCGATGACCGTCGCGGGCATGGGGGAGACGAGGACGTCGGACGACGGGCCGCCGGCACCCTCCTCGCCGTCAACCTCGGCACCACGCCGACGCAGAGTGTACTGCGACGTCGGGGTGAAGATGTGCAGCTTGGGGCCGTGGGGGATGACGGTCGCAGTGTCGTGCGATCCGGAGAACTGGGTGACGATCTCGTGCTCGCCCGTGCGCTTGGCCGTTGCCTTGAGCGTGACGGGGGCGGCATCGCCGGAGGTGACGGTCAGCTCGTAGCTGCCGTTCGGGTGCTGCGAGACAGTGACATCTCCCTCGTCAAAGTGGTAGTTGTGGATGCTATCGTCGCTGAACCTCCGGCCGGGGAGAGCGCCCCAGGCGCCGGCCTTGGGCTCGTGGTGGGCGATGGAGAGGGCGGCCTGCGCGAGGATCTCGGCAGGGACGACCTTGGGAGGGAAGAGCTCGTCGTGGTGCTCGGGGATGAAGTTGGTCTCGACGGGGCCGGCAGCGAACTTGGGGTGCGCGGCGACAATGCGGAGGAAGTCGACGTTGGTCGACGGGCCGACGACCTGGTACTGGTCGAGGGCGGAGCGGAGCATGGCAAGCGCCTCGGCACGGTCGCGGCCGTGGACGATGAGCTTGGCAATCTGTGTCGTTAGTAGATGCCCAAAACCTCGTTGCATCTCAACTCACCATAGGGTCGTAGTACGACGAGACGTCGTCGCCCTCACGGAAACCAGTGTCGAGACGGTGGGGGGCGTCACGGGGGGCAGCGGTGTGGATGAGACGGCCGGCGTCGGGGAGGAAGTTGGACTCGGGGCGCTCGGCGTAGATACGGGCCTCGAAGGCGTGGCCGATGCAGGGGATCTCGGCCTGGGTGACGGGGAGGGGGTTGCCGGCGGCAACGGCGAGCTGCCACGAGACAAGGTCGACACCAGTGACCTCCTCAGTGACGGGGTGCTCGACCTGGAGACGGGTGTTCATCTCCATGAAGAAGAACTCGCCAGTGACGGCGTCCATGATGAACTCGACGGTACCGGCGCCGACGTAGTTGACGGCCTTGGCGGCAGCAACGGCCTTCTCAGCGAGGTCCTGCTTGATCTGGGCAGTGAGGCCGGGGGCGGGGGCCTCCTCGATGATCTCTGTTAAAAGTTAGTATCTATTACGGCAGCTTATCTGAATCTCCTCGTACTCACTCTGGTGACGACGCTGGACCGAGCAGTCACGCTCCCAGAGGGAGACACAGTTGCCCTGCGAGTCGGCGAAGACCTGGACCTCGATGTGGCGGGGGCGCTCGAGCCAGCGCTCAAGGAGGACCTCGTCGTTGCCGAACGACTTGGCAGCCTCACGCTTGGCCGAGCGGACCTCCTCGACAAAGTCCTTGATGTCACGGACAACACGCATGCCCTTTCCACCACCACCGTGGGTGGGCTTGATGAGCATCGGGAAGCCGACCTCGGCGGCCGCCTTGGTGAGCGCCTCCTCGCTCTGCTCGGCGCCGTGGTAACCGGGGACACAGGGGACGCCCGCGGCGAGCATAATCTCCTTGCTCTCACGCTTGCTGCCCATCGCGCGGATCGCCTCGGCGGGCGGGCCGATGAACTTGAGACCAGCGTCGCTCACCGCCTTGGCGAACTCGGTCGACTCGGAGAGGAAACCGTAGCCGGGGTGAATGGCCTAAAGATGTTAGAGAGATGCAGAGGGAGTAAAAAGTGTGCAGAGAACTCACATCAGCGCCCGAGGCCTTGGCAACGGCAAGGATCTTGTCCTTGACAAGGTACGACTCGGCAGCGGGGGCAGGACCGATGTGGTACGCCTCGTCAGCCTGGCATTAGCTTGTATTCACCAATTCTCGAGCTCACCATCTCAACGTGGAGGCAGTCCTTGTCGGCATCCGAGTAGACGGCGACGGTGCGAATGCCGAGCTGGCGGGCGGTGCGGATCACACGGCAGGCAATCTCACCACTAGAGGAGTTAGTACTTTTGCGCGTCTTGGGCTCGTCACTGCACGCACCGGTTCGCAATGAGGACCTTCTTGAGGTGCTTTGCCTCCTTGGCGGGCTCGTAGTTGATGGTCGTGGCGGTGGCCGCGGCGGGGGTCGCGTACGAGCGGCGTCCCCGTGCGATGGTAGGGGCGGCGATGGGGATGCGGCGTGCAGCGGTGGCTGCGCTCGCGGTGGTGAGGGCACGGAGGCGCGCGACCCGAAGTGAGCGGAGCATGGTGGAGACTATAGAGAAGAGCAGACAGAGATACGGAGAAAGAAGAACAAGAACAGATGCAAAGATTGGGCGTGCATATGAGGTGACAGGCGAGCAAAAAGACTTTGCAGCAAGAGTTGATACTTTGCAACATGCAGGCAGCATGGGTCTTTGCAGGTTGTGTGTGTGGCCGGCCACTTGAGCCGGGCCGATGTCTCTCGGACCTTGGAGCCGTGGTCCGCGAGCCACCCAGTCACATTAGCCGAGGGCCAAGAGCGCTCTCCTTGCCCAACTATCCCTCTCGGCCGGGGGCCAGCGCGGAGCCTCCACGGGGTTGGGGGCAGTTGGGGGCCCACTTGTATGCATCCCGCTGCATCTGCCGCACCAGCTGCACCACTGCTGGGCTGTACATGGTTGCAAGGGGCGTGTGGGGGCGCGGAGTTTGCCCCCGAGGACGCGAATCGTGGATGCCTCGCTTCTCTGCCGGCGCTTCCTGACACTTTGGTAGCATGGAGATAACCCTTTGCCCCTTCTGATTGATTGCAACAGGGCCAACTATGTACTCGTTTCCGTCGCCAATTTGTGGAGGCTCCGTTGCGCGGGGGCTAGTAAGGGTGGGTTTATATGGGTTGCTAGTTGCTGTCAAGCTGTTGTTGTTGTATCCTGCTGCCCTGTGGATCCTGTGAATTGCCGATATCCGACCTGCAGCGCAACATCCGCACACTCGAAACCCCTGCTCTCGCTTTTTTTTTTTCCCTTCTGGAGCTCTGGAGTCTCTCTACCCAGCTGAACAGTTCCAGCCAGCGCTTAAAATGTGGAACACAGACTGGATCTTTACTTTACGTAATAGCATTAATCCATGTGGCTCCCACACAATTCTACTTCGCTATACTTCGATATACTTCGCGACTTCGCAGACTTCGCGCTCCGCAACTTCAGCCCAACAAATGACCATCAGAAGTGCTCAGTGACGTCATGGACTCGGTCTGGGTCGTTTGGTGTGGTTCGCTTGGCACCAGTGAGGTGATGGATAGTATGATGTAGTTGATGGTCGTGATGGCAGTGATGGCCGTGAATCAGTGACGTCTCGGACTTCCCAGAATGCATGCACACACGACACGACACGACACGACCTCGATTGAGCATTGCATTCCCTCAGTACTTGAGCATTGCACACTCTCCCATATCACAGTCTCTCCCCCTCTCACCCATTCCACATCCCACCATGTCAGACCACGTCCCCTCGTATCTCGACACCGACAAGCTGGCCGCTGCCCACGCCGGGACGACGGTCGACCGCGACTCGGAGGTGAACCCGGTCGCTGGCGCTGGAGCCTCCGACCTCACCCCCGGCAAGAGTGGCCTCTCCAGCGGCGCCGCTGCCCCGTCGCCCGCGTACCGCGACACGGACATGCCGGAGATGTCGCACCCCGTTCGCGCGGTCGGACAGCCGACACGCGTGCAGAGGAGCATCGTGTCCACTATCAAGAGCTATGTGTCGCACGCCGTCGGTATCAGCCGCGACGCGCTCACCAGCTCCGCCTGGACGTATCCCCTTTATGTGAGTGATTTCTTGAGAAAGCAGCACTGACTCCAGGGTGTCGCGTACATTGCATCGCGTAGGTGGACACGTCGTCTTGACAACAGTTCGCGAGATGATGCTGACACTACACGTACACACGTACTAAAACCTCGAAAATCCATGACACGTCCCACGCGATCGACGACGTCCGCGACGCGTCCACTCATTCCGTCCGCGATCTACTTACCCCCCACAGACCCCAAGCTCATTATCCCCGTCCTCCCCCTCCTGCTGCGCTCACTCTTGGTCTCGGCCGGCGTTGTCGGAGCGTGCTTCTTTTTCCTCTACCTCCCGCAGGTCGCGTGGCTCGCAATCTTTAGCGGACCCCTCGGTGAGTATATTCCTGAATTGTGTCGCGTCGGGTGAACGGAGAACCCTCCTTACGGCCGTCGATCCTTTGTAGCTCAGGATTTTCAGGCATGATCTGACAGTAGCGTTTACGCTCGCGGTGCCCCTTGTGCTCGCCGAGGCGGGTATCATTATTCTCTTCCTCGGCAAGCTGTTCCTTCTCGGCCCGCTCAGCACCGACCTCTTCGATGCGGTAAGTGAGGAGTGAAATACCTCTCTAAAGAGTGCCCAAACTCACTATCAGGTGCTCGTCCAGAAGGGTCAGGAGCAGCTTGTCAAGCGCGTCCGACCCATCACTACGCGCGAGAACAACTCGAAGCAGCTTGGCCGCCTCCTCAAGGCCCCCTTCTCCAAGCTGAACAAGGACAACCTCATCCGCTCGATAGTCACGCTTCCTTTCAACTTTATCCCGGTTGTGGGCACCGCCTTCTTCCTGGGATACAACGGTGCGTGCTGCACCTTGCAGACTTCTAGCAAGCTAACTAATTCCAGGCTACAAGGCGGGACCAACGTACCATGCGCGCTACTTCCAGCTCAAGGGTTTCGACAAGGAGCGCCGCGCGGCCTTTGTCGAGCGCCGCCGTGGCGCGTACATGTCGTTTGGCACCGTCGCCATGCTTTTCAACATGGTTCCCGTCATCTCCATCCCCCTCAGCCGTGCGTTCCAGACAATCGCCAGATGACGATCCACTGACACAGCAGTTGCCACTCACGTCGGTGCCGCACTTTGGGCGGCGCAGATTGAGAACAAGGACGCCAAGGCGGGAGAGAAGGGACAGCTGGAGAACAGGCAGGATGCGGAGCTTGACGTGTCGATCCCCAGGCAGTGAGACAGAGCATTCTCACTTGCCGATCCCCCTCCCCTTCCCTCACAGCGTGTCACCTCTCACCCCCCTTCGCTAAGTCACCCTTGTCGTACCTATAATCCCACTGTAAGACGCTTTGTCTCCACGCAGGTCAGATTCTGGCCCTGGACAGGAAGGTCGTCACAGATGACGAATTATTCCGAGCGACGCCCTGTGCAACCGCAACCCACTGTGACGTCAATGCTCGTCCACCAACACCTCCCCGGATTATCTACCAGACTACAGAATGCATCTACGTTTCCACTATGGTGATTTCTACACAGTCCCCACACAGGCGAACTTAAGGGGTAAGGGCAGTGTCAAGAGGCGAGAAGATGTCACCGCCACGCTTCTTGTAGAAGTCGACGACCTTGTTGGCCTTCTCGGCAATGGCCGGGCCAGTGAGACCGAACTTCTCGTAGACCTTCTGATAAGGTCCGGAAGCGCCGAACTGGGGGATACCGATGTGCTCGTGCGAGTACTTGCCCCAGCCGAAGGTGGAGTAGGCCTCGACGGAGACGATGGGCGCGCCGTTGGGGAAGACCGAGAGCTGGTAGTCCCGGGGCTGCTGGTCGAAGACGAGGAAGCAGGGGAGCGAAACGACACGGACCTTAAGGCCCTTGTTGCGGAGCTCCTTGGCGGCGTCAACAGTAATAGAAACCTCGGAACCCGTCGAGACAAGGGTGAGGTCAGCACCCTCGGCCTCCTCGAGAACGTAACCACCCTTGGCGGCGTTCTCAATGGACGAGCCCTCGAGCTGGGGAAGGTTCTGGCGGGAGAGGGCAAGAACCGAAGGGGTCTCGGGGGAAGTGAGGGCAACGTAGTAAGCACCCGAGGTCTCGTTACCGTCGGCAGGGCGCCAGAACGCGAGGTTGGGGGTAGCACGGAGCCAAGCAGCGGTCTCGATCGGCTGGTGGGTGGGGCCGTCCTCACCAAGACCAATAGAGTCGTGGGTGGCGATCTGGAGGACACGGAGGCCGGAAAGAGCAGTCAGACGAACGGCGCCGGCGGCGTAGGAGACGAAGTTGAGGAAGGTGGCGCCGAAGGGAATGAGACCGCCGTAGGCGGCGATACCGTTGCAGACGGCAGTCATACCGTGCTCACGGACACCGAAGCGAATGTAACGGCCGGCGTACGAGCCAAGCTTGGTCGACGGGGGCTGGAAGTCGACGGCGTCCTTCCAGCGGGTAAGGTTGGAGCCAGTAAGGTCGGCCGAACCACCGATCAGCTCGGGAATGCCGGGGGCGATAGCGTTGAGAATGTTCTCAGACAGCTTGCGCGAAGCGACGGCGGCGTCTCCGGGCTTGAAGGTGGGGAGGTTCTTCTCCCAGCCCTCAGGAAGCTTGCCAGAAATACGGCGCTTGAGCTCGGCAGCCTCGGAAGAGTACTTCTGCTCGAACTTGGCGAAAAGAGCGTTCCACTCCTCCTGAGCCTTGGCACCCTCGGCACCGCGGGCGTCGTAGAGCTTCTGCACCTCGGCGGGGATGACAAAGGTCTCCTCGGGGTTGAAACCAAACCTCTCCTTGAGCTGCTTGATGTCGTCGGCCTTGAGGGGAGCACCGTGAACGTCGTGGCCACCCTGCTTGAGCGAGCCGTAACCGATGGTGGTGATGAGGTTGATGAGGACGGGCTTGCCCTTCACGTCACGGGCCTCAGCAAGAGCACCAGCGATGGCGTCAAGGTCGGTGTCACCGGCAGTGACGTGGATGACCTCCCAGCCGTACGCGCGGTAACGGGCCTCGACGTCCTCAGTGAACGAGACGTCAGTCGAACCGTCAATGGTGATCTTGTTGTTGTCCCAGACAGCAACGAGGTTGTCGAGCTGGAGGTGACTGGCGCGTTAGAAACATTCCACTGCTGGGCAACACAACTTCACTTACCCAGCGAGCGACGAGGCCTCCGACGAGACACCCTCCTGAAGACAGCCGTCACCAAGGAAGCACCAAACGGTGTTGTCGACCATGGGGAAGCCATCCTTGTTGAAGCTGGCAGCCATGTGCTTCTCAGCGATGGCGAGACCGATGGCGTTGGAGATACCTGCCTGTTAGAGTCCGAGGAATTCATATTTCTTACCCTGGCCGAGAGGACCGGTGGTGACCTCGATACCGTCGGTGTGGTGGAGCTCGGGGTGACCGGGGGTCTTCGAGTCGACCTGACGGAAGCTCTTCAGGTCGTCCATCGAGAGCTTGTAGCCCGAGAGGTGGAGGAGAACATACTGGAGGGCACAACTGCGGGGTTAGTGATGGTGCGGTGCGAGACCTCAGAACTAGGCCTGAAAACTCACGCGTGGCCGTTCGAGAGAACGAAGCGGTCACGGTTGAACCAGTGCGAGTCCTTCGAGTTGTACTTGAGGAAACGGGTCCAAAGAACGTGGGCTACCGGGGCCATACCCTGTAGGTGTTAGCGTGCTGCACGTCTGCAGTAATGGCCGCCTGTGCAAGATCACACAGATTTCCGGAGCTCGACCTCGACATCCAAACTCACCATGGGAGCACCGGGGTGACCAGAGTTGGCCTAAACATAGTCAGCAAAGGGGTCTACAAAGGGAAGGAAAAAAACAGATTATCGAGTCGGGATTGTCCCACACCCTCAGATCCGACAGTGCCGGCGGGTGGGTTGAAACAGAAAACATGGATGGAGACTTGCCTTGCCGACGGTGTCAACCGCAAGAGTGCGGATGGTGCTGAGCATGTTAGTCATCATGACAACAACGCGGGGACCGGGCACGCAGGTGGTATCCCAGGAAGTGCTCGGCACTGAGCCATGGTGGACCTGCCTCCACTGTCCACTGTTTGAGAAGAACGTACTTGATAGCGAGCTCGTCAGTCTTGTTGAAGCTCGACATTGTGCTGGCAGAGTGTAAGCAGATGTCGGAGTAAATAACGGTAAAGAACGTACTCTGGATGTGTTTTTTTTGTTTTATGGGGAGAGAAGAGGAGGGAAAGTGAGTAATATCGAGAATGGGAATGATATAAAGACCTGGGGGGTGGGAAGGGTGAAAGAGTGGTGGAGTGGCCGGAGTGGTGGAGTGGAGTTGGTTACCGGGGGGGGGGGCCAGGACGAAGGAAAGCTGGGGAAAGAGCCAGTGACCAGTGACTGATCGGAAATAATCATCACCAGTCAAAATCCGGACCGTTGACCCCCGGCAACCTCCGTCTCATGCCGTTCCACCTCTGTAAACAATTCTGATTCCGCCGCATTCACCCCGCACGCCGCTTGTGCCCGAGTGTGGTGGCGCATAGCAAGACAATGTTCTGCATCGTTGATCAAGACAGCACGAGGCTGAGCACTATTTCCCACACGTTGCAGCAGAATCCCACTATCGAGAAGTGAAAAGGAGCGATCTGGAGCTAGCTGGCAGAGCCATGCCTCGTCCCCACATAACGGCTGATCCTATGAATGGGGGATCGGACTCGCTAACCTCCGCTCTGCGACCAGATCGTACGTCATTGCCTGTCATTGACAAAACGCTCACTTCAGGCAGGATCAGACCTCGGCCTCCGGCCTCCGGTCCGGTGTCATCGATACCACCTGTATTCATCATTGAACTGGTGCTACAGCATGTCGCCAGCCAAGTGAGAGCTTAGTAACAATCAGGAAGCACCAGTCATGGACCATGGATGAATGATGGCCCTCAGAGTCTTCGTGGCCCAGAACATTGCGTGCCCACGATTCGCAACCCGATACTCGCTGTGCACTGGCATGAATGCGTCTAGGCGATACCTAATACTGCAGTGGAGATGGCACACGGCGGACAACTAGGCCCGCTTTATCAATCCCTGTCGAGCAGGGACGGTGCTCCATCGCTGATGGCGGCTGCTTCTCTGTCATCACCCAGTTTCCAACTGGTGCCTTTTCGGCGTGCGGCGTCTGTCGACCATGTCTGAACGTATCGCCGTTGTGAAATGCACGTGCTTGCCACTGTGCTTGATCGCGATTAACTCCAATACCATAATCAAGATCTAGCGGTCCAGCAACAACCTGACAGCATCGGGGCCAGACAAACCCAAGCGATGGAGTGAGACACATGAGGATCATTGATATATGGTCAGCTGGTAAAAACCTTTTCCTGCGCATTTATCTCTCTCGGAGCCTCCTAGATCCTAGATCCTAGACCAGCTGTTCGCAGAGTCACACCAGAAGAACTTAACATCTGCGCCCTCTGGCCCGGCGGATCGGGATCGGCGGAGCCGGCGAAGGAATGGGACAAGGGTAGATCGGGTAGATCAACTAATAAATGGAACCAGGGGGATCAGCCGAAAGGACATGGATCGACAGAGTGATCACGAGTGATCACCCCCCTTGTGGCTGACATCACCTTGAATTCGCTGCGGTTCAAGTGTTGAGTATTGTCTGCCATCGCGGCCAGGCGTACTCACCAGTGACGCGTGCAATGTTCAAACTACTAACAACGCAACCCCACACCGTATTACAAACATGGCATAAAACTACAGGAAACCGAAACGTAGATTAATCCTCCAAACAGCTCACAAGCTCATCGGCCGCATCGGATTCGACATATTGACGAGCTCGGCGGTGCTGTCGAACATCTTCTCGCGAGGCGACTGCGCCGGGCTAGCCGTCTGCGCCGCTCCCGAATAGCGGTTTGGGCAGCTGTGTAGCATGCCAAGGTAGACTGACGAGCGGGCACCCTCGGGGT
Source organism: Apiotrichum domesticum (assembly GCA_001599015.1). Lineage (NCBI taxonomy): Eukaryota > Fungi > Basidiomycota > Tremellomycetes > Trichosporonales > Trichosporonaceae > Apiotrichum > Apiotrichum domesticum. Next base: position 1,385,803 of record BCFW01000003.1, on the reverse strand, counting down.
CGCACGGGCGGCCGCCGCGCACTCGCACTAGCTTTTCTTTGCACGCGCCGGGGTTCCACACACCGAGGTTGCCGCGGTCCAGATCGTCAAAGTCGACCGTACACAATAAGATGAGCGCCACAAGCTCAAACATCACGGTCAGCACGCCCCAGGCGGCCGGCGTGCGCGTCCACGGTACAGACTCGTCGTACGTGATCCTCGAAGTCTGCACAACGAGAATGCGCCACATACCCTCAGGAATGAGCGTGCACCCGAGAACGCAGAGGGTGGCGCACACGCTCGCGGTTGTGATAGTCGTCGCTTCCTCGATGCGCTGGTTTTGGATCATGTCCGCGACCGCGCGGTGGTCGACGTCCCGTGTAGCCGCCGCGGAGCGGTACCGCTGTATTGCGGTGTACGGCAAAACGACACACAGGCAGCAGGTACATGCGAACGAGAGGATCGCACCGGCGCGCGCCACCATCGTGCCTTGCCAGTACCGGTGACGCTGGGGGAAGCCCTCCGGGGACACGGCCACGAGTCGCGTGATTGTGCCGGCGATGGAGAGGACGGCAGCGAGGATCGGAATGAGGTATACAGCAAACGCCTTGAGCGCGTGTGGCGAGTCGCTAAACTGCACCATGCAATACCTGAGAGTCAGTTCAACGCTCTGCAGACATTCGTGGGTCTTCGGTCACTTTTGACGCGTACAGTTACGCGCAGTATGTAGTAAGTCCGACAACCGAGCGCCGGTCAAAGGCAGCCACACAGGCACAAGCGCCCCTGGGAATGGAACCCCAGAGCAGCCTGGTCGCCACGCTGTACTGCGAACCACCGCTCTGGCCGCTGTCGCCGCATCCTTCGCGTCTCCAACGGCGGCACTTACACACAGGGGATGCGATTGCTCCACGAGTAGGTTAGACTGTAAACACCGGCGCAGAAGAGCTGGTATCCGAGCACCGAGAGTACGTCCATCGCGCACACTATGCCCCAGCGGTCCCAGGTCGCTGCCGCTGCTGATCCGCCGGAATGGTTGAGAAACACGAGGCCAAGTGCGAACAATGGTACGCGCACTAGAGTGAAACGTCAGTAAAAGGGGAAACGGAGAGGGTGAGAAAAGGCAAATGTATTGTTTGCCTTATGATGAACGTAGCCAGCTGTCGCGACAGTAAAACTCCGGACACTTGCCATGCCGCTCACTGTGCGCAACTGCACATTTTCACCTGCCTCTCTTCGCCACCACTACTTACTCATCGCCATTCCCACGAAGCAGATGTACGCGCCCTTGCGGTGGCGGTGCTTTGGCCTGGATGGACAGATGAGGCGGGCAGTGAGGATGACAAACGCGACGGCATAGACGACCAAATACGCGAGGGTCTCGGGGCGGCGGATGGCGCGGGCGACAATGCCGACTGGGAACGAGTCGAGCTCGCGCCCGACAGCGGGCGGCGAGGCCTCGGCCATGTCCTGGAAGTGAAGCGGTTGGCGGACGGGGTTGGAGGAACCGCTCAGTGACCGCGGCTGTCGTTGAAGAGTCGAGAGACGGTGGTCGTGTAGACGTGAGAGATAGATAGACGTTGATGAAGAAACGAGATGTACATGGAGATGCAGACTTCAGCCCAGGACGTCGCTGCGTTCTCTGCCAAGGAGGTACAGTACCATCACGTTGTCACCACCGAACAATGCAACGATGGATACCGCGGTGCCGGCTGGTGGCGCAAGGACCCGCCAACGTCCCGACCCCGCGCTCCTGACCAGATCGGTCAGAACACGAGACTGTCGGTAAACCTTCTTGAGCCGCCGTGCTGTGGGTTGCTGCGATTACGGCAAAGCACAGGGCCCGGCTTCACCCAGCCAGGTCCATGCTGTTAAACGCAAGGAGGCCGCCTCTCTGTATGGTGTGCACAGCTGGAGGTTCCCTACGGCTCCAACAGAACCATGGGGCATACCAGCGGTAGATATGCGTAGCGCCTGGATGTAACGTAACCTGCCGGGACCGATGGCACAGCGAAGGAACGACTCCTGTGCCCTTCGACCAGAGCCTTTACGACAGGTTTGCCCAAACGAGGCATTGCTGCATTGCTGATGGAGTCAGGAGCCTCCGGCCCCTGTCACCCCCTCCGAGTACGTTCCGTACCGTACATCTGCGTCGCTTCTTTCGTTCGCCATTGTCCACGCTTCTCATCGTGCTGCGGTCTGCGAGAGCTGTCCCGCAGTGGAAGCCAAGCACGGACGCCACTCCCGGCGTGCTCTCGGCGTGCCTGCCAGCTTGTGGCCCACATAATTTATGCGTACCGCGAACAACCGATGGACCGCTGGGCGTCGAGTGCTGGGTGGAGCGAGGACGCTCGTGGCCGGTGGGCGGGCCGAGTCGAGTGGTGGGTGAGGGACTGCACCGGGCTGGACCTGGACGGGAGCTTAAACCCTCTGGTCCTCGGGCCGGTCAGGTCCTCAAGTGAACATATGCACACCACCGCTCGTCGATCTCCCTTGTCTCTGATTTCTGCAAAACTACTGGCCTAAGTTGTGCCCACGAGCTCCATACTATCGCCCCGAGGGCACTACTATGGCCCGAGGGTGTCTTTGCCCTGAGTCGGGAGAGTGGCCATGTCACCGATACGCCACACGGCAATGTCCCCAGATGCTGGCTGCGTACTCTCCGAAGCAGCGCCTGATTGTTCGGCTGGAATGGCGAAAGGCTGCGAGCACAGAATGCTTTTATTCTTCATCCCGTCCATGTTATCGGACACCCACACAAGAACAGCTCGGATCTCACGGCGTAATAGAAATGACAGCGACTGCCGCCAAATGCCCTGATTCAGCATTCGGGAACGATACCGAGTAGTATAGTCTGACCTTGCCGCTACGAGAGCTAGAAAGCTGGAATGTAACATGTGATGACTCTTGCCGTACCGGCCTACTGTTCTATCGATTACTTCATCGTTTTATCTCGTGTAGTGAGTACAATAGAGATAGGGCCCCACACAGACTTAAGACCGGTGACCTCTGGAGCTTTTTAGCGCTTTGATGCGGAATGGGCGCTAGAATGCGGGAGTACGAGCGTACAACTGGCAGTCGTCTCGGGCACTGCACACCAAACCCGACAATGGCCCCCGGTCCCGGTATCACGGGATCACAATGTGAGCGAGTGTGGTAGAGGGCGCCGAATTCTGTGACCCATCCACCACGACAGCGAGAAGAGTTCAGACTGGAACGAAACGAATGTACGGATAAGAAATCAGCTGATCGGCTGAACTCGACTGGCTTTCGCAAGAGACTTCACCGAGATTCTTCAAAAGGGAAAAAAAAAAAAGAGAGCGCCCCGTTAGCTCAGTGGTAGAGCGTGTCACTAGTACTCGGTCGTCGGTCGCGGTTCATGACAAGGTCAGTCGTTCAAGTCGGCTACGGGGCATCCTCAGTGTTTTTTGAGAGCGACGTCGGATGATACCAGTGGGACCGGTACGCTCCGGCGGCACGAGCAGTCTGTCATGTATCACACACATGTGGATGTCGAGTGCGTCTGACAGCGTGCAGAGGTGACAATGTGAACCTTAGACACGAAAGACTGACTATGTTACCTGCGTCTGGAGTTGATATCAGGCTGTGAAACGCCACATTCTGACTGCGTTCAACTTCTGGAATCCGCGCAACATCTAAGGATGCCCAGGGCCGTACACATTAGCGGGCATCGTGAACTATGAGCATGTCAGCGGGGCCAGGGATTCGAATCCCAAGGTTTCTCGACCACCGCGGTTAAGAACTTGTTAATAGCGAATCCGTTCGTCATTCCCAGACCCGCGTCTGGTAGAAAGAAGCACTCCCACGCTTCTGGTTCGCTGGCCCCAGTTAGAATCGGTTCAGTATTGCAGAATACTATCGCCAACTCAGTCACAGTCAATGACGGATACATGCCCAATAACAGACGCATGCTAGCTGCCGTTCATTCGTTTCGAAATACAGTCGTTGATGGCACGAGTGATACGTCACAGTGGCTCGCTCCGTTCTCGAATGAGCTCGGTACCGGGTCTTGCTGCTAGCGAAAGAAGGTACGTCGTGTCAAAGGCCACCCCATCGATGCTGGATGCCATTCGGAGTCTCGTGGTAATACGTGCGCGTCGCGGTCCTTCGCCCTCCAATCGATCATTTCCTTACGAATCCACTCCCACAATCTCCTCCCTTCCAACCCCTTCATCCATCCTAAGCGCCATGCCGGCTCGTCGTGTTCTCGACAACAAGTTTCTCTCCCTTGAACATGGAGTTGATCGTCCCCGCACGCTCAACGACCGCAGCGTCGCGGGTAGCGACATCGAAAAACTCGGAAAGCGCGGCGTCGTCGAGCTTCTTCGCGTCCTTGCTCGCCGGGATAGTGGTCGTGTCGCCCAGCGTCGCGAGGGGAGCGGCGAACCGCTCGTCGGTGCGCCGCAGGAAGTACTGCTGGAAGTTGTAGGAGGCGAAGCGCGCGGAGCCGGCGCGCATTGCCGTGTGGAGCTGCTGAACTTGGGCGAGGGTCGGCGGCATTATGGGTTGATGGGTTGGAGAGTTGGTGGGTGTTTGTGAACAGAGCTGATTTGGTTGGGGAATGCAAGTGGAGGTTAGTCATATCCTGCATATCGTCCACTTCCGCCGTCATCGCCAATCGGCATTCTACGCCCCATTCCGTGTGGCAAATGACATGCATCGGCCACATCCATCACAATGCACCTTGCCATCACTAGGAGAATGCAAGCAATCTGACGACACTGGTGCACGGCAAGAGCTTGAGCATCGCCGCTCACACACTCCTTGTTTGCTTCAGGCTACGGATGACGCTGCATGCGGGTACAACTACGGGTGCTACAATGCCGAAAACCAAGACACCACGACTGAGAGTCTAGAAACCAAACGCGAGCTGGGAACGAGTAAAGACGGGTCTGGCAGTCAGCATGGCGAGATCCCAGGACTTTTGAAGCAACTCACGGCTTCCACCTGAGGGCGTCAGGCTTGATAGGATTGCGCTGGCGGGCCTTGGTCTTGTTGTACTGCTCAAGAACGGCGTCGGTGAGGTGGATGATGTGCTGTCCCTTGTAGTACTTGATCATCTGGAGGGCTTGGCATCTATCGGTCAGCGGCTGCAATGCGATGTTGCCACTCACGTGTGCATAATGTCGCCGTGGGTGATGCTCGTGCGCTGCGCAATCTCGTCGAGACTGATCTCGTCCTCGGACTCGATGAGGAGCTCGACAATTTTCTCCTGCCAGTACGCACGGTACGAGAGGAGACCAAGATCGGAGAGCGGCTTTTCCGGGGATCCAAGCTTGCCCTCCACCTTGGAAAGCTCATAGCTGAACTCGATGAGCACTTTACCATAGCCTTTCCGCTGGTACTGGGGAAGCGTGAGGATACACGCCACGTTGTAACCTTCTGCCGACTCCTTCTCCTTGGAAAAGTACCCGATAAGATGATCGCCGTACTCGTCCTTGACTGTCATGCAGTAGTACATGAACGGGTCAACGTCGTAATAGAGTGTCTTGTGGTCGAGGAAACACTTGCTCAGCAAACACAAGTTGCGACACCATGTCCGTTGTCGCCGGCCGTCAATCTCGAAGAACGATATACTGTTGTGGCGGTAGATTTCGTTTCCTGGCGGGTGCATGAGCGTGCACTTTGTGCGATGGCGTCCAAGCTGCGTCGCAGACGGGTAGTACAAGAGACAAAACTCGCACAAGAAGAGTTTCGGAAGATAGGCGTACTCATTGGGGTAGGGCGAAAAGTACCACGCCTCAACTTCCGACTTTCCAATCTGTAGCTTGTTCAAGTTCTTGACGCGCGAGATCTCGCTGTGGCTCTGAGTCATGGAACCCGATGTGCGCAGCTTTTCGATCTCCTGCTTTTTGCTGAACACTGGCGAACGGGCTGTGGGGTCGCTTGGGGACACTGCAGATGACGAGTCATCATCCCCCTCGGCAGAGGACATGCTCACGTCGCCATCGGCATCCATATCCTCGTCACCCTCCGCCGCGCTGTCCGTATCGGCGTCCTCCTCGGCTGCAGCAGCTGCCTTGGCAGCCTTGCCAAGCTTGCTGCGGGGACCTTTAGACGGCGCCTTGCCGACCTGTGATGCTGCCTTCGTCGCTGCCTTCTTCAACAGGCTCTTCGGTGTACCGCCCTTTGACGGTCGTGTCGGTGTTGCAGACCCAGACGCCTTGCCCGGAGTCTTGACAGCCTTCTTCTTGGTCGACTCCTCCTTTGGCCGAGGCCACTCCATCTCCCGGTCCGTCATCAACCTGCTGCCGCCGACCCACTCGTCGAGACGCTTGTTGAACTCGACATAATGAATATAGTACTCGGTGTCGTCGCGTGGATCGGGCTGAGGGTCATTCGGACCCGGCTTGGGTGCAAATGCTGATACTGGCTTCGGACGTGTCGAAAGCACCTCAGCCTTGCGGTGCTCAACCTGCCCATTCGCCAGGGGCTTGGCAACGAAGATCTTTACCCCAGGAACGACATCCTAAGTGTCAGTACAGTTAGCCATGCATAGTGTACGTACTGCCAGAGTGTATGATCCTGGTGCTGCGACAACTGGGACTGGCGACTCCGTGCCGGACCGTCCTGCTTTGGAGGTTGGTGTCGAGACCATGCCTACTCGAAATAATATCCAAATCCGGGGGTCCCAAACGACTGGGGGCGCGCTTGTGTGACTGTGTGTGCGTGTGGCTCAGGCGCTCAGGGACAGTGTAGAGTGCAAGGATCGCTTGCTAATAACGCGTGGAACCTGCGACAATTCGCCACCAAACAGTACTCGGACTACAGGACACGGATCGGCCTGGTTCAAGTCGTGTGTCACAGCCTGTTCTCCGCGCTGTCTTGTAGGATGCGTTTGATGAGCTCGAGATATAGATGGATGGTGAGTAAATGGGTCGTGAAGAAAGTGTGGTCGTGGTGAAAAAAGGTGGGAAAAAAATACTTATCCCTGTGCTTCCCGACTGGATGTGCATTGGTTGGCTTGGTTGGGAGGTGATCGTGGCACAGTCAACCCAGAATGGCCCAGAACCACAGATGGCAGCGCGTGGCACGGGACTAATTTTGTATGTTTGTGTTTGCGCGTTTGCATGTCACTTGCGTTTGATGCGGTGCCCCGCACAGTGTCAGTGGCATGGCCAACACGTTCCGCCTTCATCGTCACGACCAGGGGACCATTGCCTTTCTCGTCGCCGTCCACCGATCCGGCCCATCCGTGTCGGCCAACCCTTCGGATGTAGCAGACAGAGACATAACATCTCCCCAGCTCCCTCAACTTCAACACTGTCGCTTGCGATTTCCTCTGATCACTCCCGGTCACCTGGCGTCGCGATTCCCCGGCATCCCGGCGACTCTTGCACCCGCCCCAATGGTGCCGCGTTCCTGTCCAGCACCAGCCAGCCGCCGCAATGTTCTCTCGCTCGTCCCCCGTTTCGGGATCCGGCTCATCGGCGCACTATAATGACAAGGAGGATCCACACCTTGAGGTTACTGTAACCCCATGCGCGTCGGCATTCTATGCCGGCGAGATGTTTTCGGCTGTCATCTCATTCCGCAACAGCCGCGTCGCGTACCCGCCCACGGTGTCCTCTCAGTACCCAAACTCTCCTCACACGCCCTCGCTGCCCGGCACACCAGATCCTTCTGGGTCATCGCCATGGCCCCAGAACGCGCTCTCTCCCGCGTCAGAAGCAGCTGCTGCTCTACCAGCGACAAGTCCCGACCGCGCGTGGAGTCCTGCTTCGTCGGTGGGATGGCGCGGCGAACACGCGCGACGACCCTCCGGGCATGGCCACACGCGCCGCACCCAGAGTCTTGCGCTTGGAAAGGGAACTCTTAGCCCGCAGGAGATGGTGTGGGCGCTCTCGGGAGGGACGTCAGATGGTAAGCAACTGGCGCGAGCCCGCTGACTCCAGTCACGACACCGACTCCGACACCGCCGCCACTACCCCACCGACGAGGGGGATCGATCCCGGTCGCGCACCCTCATGCACGCAAAGTGTCCCTCGCAAGCGCGTTTGCCAACTCGCCCCCTCCATCAGCCGGTCTGCCGAAGTCGGCACCGCTACCCTCTTTCGAAAACGACAGCCAGCTGCAGGACGCGCAGGCTCTGTCGCCCCGTACACCCGACTTTGCGGCATACGACGCAGGACCATCAATCAGGGCTTCGTCGCGATCACCGTGCGCGTCCCCATCATTACCGAATGTGGAGGAGGAGTCGCCAAAGCCAGGTCGTGCGGGATTGCAGCCCATGGATCCGCCAGGCTCGGCGACGCTCTCTCCGGGGTTGCACTCGGCGGCCTCGGTTCCCAACAGCTTTCTCTACTCGTCCACTTCCTCCGTCGGCTCCTCTGGTTCTTCCATCGGCATTGAGTCTCCGTCGCGGAATGTAAGGAAACACAACCGCGCTCCCACGTATCACAACGCGTACGGGGCTGCGCTGCTTTCACCGCCAGCGCATCCGTTTATGAGAAACCGATTACCACTGGACACTGGGAGCACGACAGTCCTCTGGGCGCACACTCGTCTGGTTGCCCGCTTCTCGCCGTCGAACCAGTACATCCCCCCGGATCCCTTGCTCCCGCTCAAATCGAAGTTGCTACACCAGCCGATTGGATCTGGGTCTCTCCTCCCCGCAGAAGGGAGCCCGACATCGTCGCGATGGGCGATCAACTTTGGGACAGGGTCGATTGGCAAGGATGCGCAGCCGACTCTGACAGGAAGCTTGTTTGGCCTTGCGAAGGGGCTAGTGCACGGAGGTACTGGTGGAAGTTTGCAGGAAGAGCGAAAGCGTGTGTGGAACACCAGCGACCTGCCAGTGTTGGAAACGAGCCGAAGTCTCCTGGGCGTTGATATCAAGTTGGCGGAAGGGGAGACGCGTGAATGTAAGTCTTGTTTCCGCTGCAGTTGTGCTGACTCCAGTTGTATACACTCTACAATTGCCAACGAGTCTACCCGCTGCGTTCAAGGGAAGAGCGCTGAAGTTTTCTTACGAGCTCGTCGTGTCTCTCAATGTCGCCTTGCCGGGACCCGGGAAACGCCAGAGGACGAAGGAGATCACAATCCCGGTACGAGTGTGGCCCAATGTGTCGCTAGCGAGTCCTCTGCAGACATACGATGTTTTGCAGCCGATTATACAGACCACGGAGCAGGCGACAGTTGAGGAGCGGCCCTTCCAGGGGACATCCGTGGCTGCCAGCAGACGACATACGCCGCCGGAGCCACCGAATCGCAAGGGCGATCCACTCGCGGTGTATGCGCGTCGCCTCCTGGAAACACTTGACGCAGACAGCCCGATTATGCGTGTGCCGCCGTCTCCCTCCAAGGCGCTCATGCCGTTGCCTCCGGTGCCCTTCTCGCCGGGTGCACCGTATGTCGCGCTCAACAGCCCTGTATCCCCTAGCAGCCCAATCTCGCCAAGCACATCACAGCCCGGCCTCTCCGACTTGCTGCCGCCTCCGAGGATAAACGGTGGTGGATTCCCAATGTCTCCCAAGTCGCCGCGAAACTCCTTTCTTGCGACGACGGACGACCGCGCCCGGCTTCGGCCGCGCGCAACGAGCCTGGTGGGCGACGACGAGCTCGTGGAGGAACAGCAGCGTTGTGGCGAGGCAGTCGAGATCCTCTCGCGCCACTCCCCGAAGTGTAAGCAGAAGAACGATTCCCAGACTCTGACGGCAGCTTCATACGACATCGCAAAGGATGGCGAGATCGTGGCAGTGCTCACACTCATCAAGACCACATACCGCCTCGGCGAGACCGTGCTTGGTGTGGTGACGTTCAACAATCCGGACTCTGAGCGGCGCGTGCTGAAGATCTCGGCTTTCTTGGAAACCCATGAAGTGATTCCGGAAACGCTTCTTCCCCCATCTGCGTCGTCGTCGCGGCGCCGTCAGCCTGAGTTGCGCAAGGTCCACGCAGAGCATAACAGCGCGTATGCACTCCACACTGCGCGCCTGCCGTTCTCGCTCGACATTCCGTCGGACGCCACGCCAGCCTTCTCTCTGACGGCCGGCGAGGAGGGACGCGCCGGCGGGCTCGAGTGGCGCCTGCGTCTTGCGTTCCTTGTGGCCATTCCGCGGCGTCATAGGGGAGCGCAGAGTCCGAGCAAATCGCCCGACACGCCGAGTGTGACTCGCACCAGGTCCCACTCGCATCCAGGCTCAGAGCAACACGGGGTGATCCACCTCCTCCCGGCCGAGGGCGACGCGGACAACGCGCCGTACGTCGCAGCCCCGAATATCGTGCCCTTCATGCGCGACGGGGACGAGTACGCCGAGGCGCGCGCCGAGACGGTCGAGTGTGAAGTGCCCGTTAGCGTGCTCGCTGGCAACACGGCGTTTGTTGTGCGTCCGAGCGTGTTTCCTGTATAGCGTGGGGCATTAGGTGGATTAGTGGTATCAGAGCAGGATCAGTGCTTATCGGAGTGAGCAGCAATATAAGCATGTAGCATGGGCAGCATTGTTAATGTTAAGATGGGACAACGGTGCAGGCAAGATGTGCAGGCAAAAGGTGCATACAAACAAGCACAGGACCAAGAACGGGGATGCAGCTGCCACCAGACTACTCCGCAGTTAGTTCCCTTTGCAACACAGCTGTAGTTCAGAATGACACTCGCCGCCCGGAACCCCTCAACCGCAACGTCAATCGTAACCGCCATCATAATGATCTCCATGCAATGCCAGCGTAGCCTAGCAAACTACAACATGATCCTTCTTTTCCCAATGTCCACCCGGCATGAAACTCTCGCACCCGTGCTTGTCGGTGTGCTGAGCGATTAATGGGTCGTTGCGTTGCTCTGCGAGCGGACCGCGCCACGCCAATAGGTAGCTGGCGACCTCCCAGAATGCAGGAGGCCAGCGTGGGTCGAGCTTGGAGAAAAGAGGAAAGCAACACCACGAACATGCCAGCAGAAATTATATACTCGCGCCGGGCACGGTGGAGGTCAAGCGCTAAGTCTGGAAACTGCTTTGAGGGGCGAGCGGCGGGGCGGGCAGCAGCGGAGTTTGGGTGTGTGGCGGAAAATGTGGGTGCGAGGCCCCTTTCCGGGTGCGAGATTTCAGGCGGGCGCGTTCCGGAATTGCTTTTATGCGATCGCATCTCACCTGTTCTTCTTCTGTGTCCCATTCCATTCTGTGAGTAACCCCAGGCCCCCACACACTCTCAAAGGGCGCAGCCGTGCGGCCACTGGCGCCAAGCCAGGCCGAGGCTGTTGGCCGCAGTTTGTGGACACAGGCTGCTGCCGCAGCTCATGTCGACACCTACGGCCGCCCCGTAAACATGACGATATCATCTGAGTAAAAATAGGAAGTGCCATCTGCATCAGCCCCCAGGCTATGCTGTTTCCAGGTTCTCTGACACACTTGCTCCCCTTCCTTACCTTTTGTTCTTCTGGACAACGCTGACAGGAATAGGTACCGAGACGGAAGTGCAGAGACTCGTCGCGGTGGCGGTCGTGGTTGCGGCCGTGAGCGAGTCGGGGCTGGGTCGCTTTGCTGCGCGTTGTCGTTTTGCTGTCCGCTGGTCGGTGCGCAATTCGGGCCGGCTCCGGGTCGTCTCCGGGTCGTCTTGCGTGTGTAGCCATAGTTAATTAATGTACTTTGCGCATCTGCTCCTGATCTTCATGCCCCCTTTCCTCGCTGCACCACACCACTGATATCGGGATAGATATGCACTACAGATTGCCCGGTTGGCGGGCACTGCAGGCCGACTACGTGGCCCATGAATACGGGGTGAGCGACGGCCGTTGCGAGCTTTGCATTGCTGCAACGGCATACAGGATGAGGTTGCTGAGCACGAGTGGAGATGAGATCTTGATGGCTATGTGGGAGTGCCATGTGTACGCGTGTACGTGTGGAACTTTCGATAACCACAGCAGACTGAACAGTGAGAAGCGCCGAACGACATGGGAATGGTGGTCGAAACAGGAGAAGCCAAACAGCGGTGGTGAAGAGCGGATAGATCGCGGAGAGTAGGGACGCAGGTGGACAAAACCAGGGAGACAATCATGGTCGGTTTATCGGATAAAGTGGCAGCATGTTTACTCGTACCACTGTTTATTCCTATCTGTGAGAGGAACATACTGAGCCATCAGCGGAATTCAAACATTTCCTACTCACCCTCACGCCAAACAGCTTCTTGTGCGTCACTTTACCATTCTCGTCCTTGTCCACCTGCCATATATCTGCCATATCAGTCTTGGGCACCGGAATCCAATGGATACACAAACATTCACTCACCTTGGTGGTCCACGCCCACAGGGATGAACATACGTCCTGGGGCAGCTAGTTGGTCGACTAGAGCATCGGTGATTGTCGGTGCCGCAGCTCCTACATGAATAACCTGATAGGGCGCTGCGAGTCAGCGGGCAAGGAAGCTTGCCGGAAGCCGGAGCACACAAGTGGGGCGCGATGGTATTGCTGATTCTTTGGTTCTTCTCGGGCGCAATCCGAAATGCTTCTTTTTGCGCCACCTGTCCGCTTCGACGGAAGGAAGCGTGAACAGTGACTCGCTCTGCGCCCTGTACTCCTCAGGACACTCACCATGAGCAGGCCACCCGGCGCGTCCATCACCACAGACTATGTCGATCTTTGTACCGACACTAACTCCGTCCTTGGCCAGGTTGGTCAGACCGAGAGTGACGAGACCTGGGAGGTGATCGATACCGACGACCATGGCGTCGGGGGCGAGGCGGTGAAACACGGCCGTCACTGCAATGACCAATGCGCGACCCATAAGCAACAAGAGGAATGCAGTTACGACAACCCCAAAGGTAGCGAAGTGGTTTTATGGGTAGGGATGCGGGACGACGCGAGCGTAGCCGGCGAGGCATGACCGAGAGGGGTCCAGTCCGAGAAGAAGCGGAGAGACGTCCTCGATGGGTGGGAACGACAGAAGCCAGGAGCGAGGAGTGAAGATGGCCACGGAACGCGACGCAGACGAGCGGAGCGGGATTGCGAGAGATGTGAGCATGTGAGAAGTTGCGAGGAAGCTCGTCAGCAACAATCGTAGCACATTATCCTTCAACCCCGACGTACAGTAGCCACTCCCACTGCCGACGTCAAGTACGGCCCCACGTTTCTCGTTGGCAAGGTCAATGTGGGTCAGGAGGTTCTCACAGGCATGTGCGTGCATGTGCGGGGCGGAGATTGTGGCATTGAAGCCGATGCGTCTGTCGTTAGATAGGTCACACGCGTGCATGAGTGCAGCTGATTTCAGTGGTAACGGTAGAGGCGAGATTCCTCGCAGCCCTCGCAGCCCTCTACTCACTGAGGAGAGTCCTCGTACGCGGCGCTTGGGGTCGGGACATAGTGCTTCCGGTCGACCTGACGCATCGCCTGCCGTCAGATCTAAATTACATGCAACGTACTTCGGCGACTCGCTGCGACGTGATGAGGCCGTTGGCCACCATCTTGTCCACTAGCTGCCAGGTTAGCATTCCTCCGTGTTGTTTGGCTGAGCGGCGACGTCATACAGCGAGTGTTGAGACAAGACCACGGGGATTTGCCACTCGCGGAACGCACTCACCTCGACGTTTGTCCGACCACTGGAGAGCCAGGCCATGCTGCGACGATGAAAGGCAGGGAGGGTGGGCTGCAAGAAATGGGCGAGAGGGATGGAGCAACAAGGAAGCCTTGCTGCTGCAATCTGTCTGGTGAAGACGAGTATGGTCTGACTGGGTTAGCCACGTTAGCTTGTGCTCGTGGCTGGCTCTGCGAGGTGGAGATGGTGGCGGGACAGCCAAAGCGATGGAAGAGGAAGGAGTAGTAACTCGATGGGGAGGGAGTGACTGCGTTACTCTCCGTGCCAGAGCTGTGGATGTGGAGAAGCAATGAGAAGGGCAACGGGCGGCGAGGGGCGGCGACGATTGATGGATGCTGCAAGAATGGCGAGGATGGGAATGAGAACCGCATACGACCGTCGACTACTGTGCCAAGTTGACAACTGTTGTTCTTATACTTGACGTCACACAGCAACAGGGTGAGCACAGCCAAGCCTCATTCACACACTACAACTGTACAACTGCCGTCTGCGCATACCGCCATCAGGCCCCAAGCCACAAGGCGACGCACAAATAGGTCGGACCCGCGGACCCATGTCGAAGAGAGGTGGCACGAGAAGCAATTGCTCCTCTCCTGCACTGCACAGCGTCCATCGACAAGACGCTCACGAGCGAGGCAAAAGCTGGCCAACGATCCCGAGATCCCCGAGACACACACATTTGGCACTGCGCCCTTTGCCAGACAGCTGACAGCGAGATGCTCGAACCCACATACTCCACTGACTACTCAATGCGCACAGGCTTGCCCACGGCATCTGCTCATGGACATCACACAGCACAGCGCAATCTAGACCTCCATACACTGCCAATCATGCACTCCAGATACCGCCAGTCATGCATGCGACTATGCGACAACCAGTCTACCCGTTCCCTACGCCTACGCAGTACACTTAAGCACGGAGGCCCATGCGGAGGTTGTTCTCGAGGTTGCCCTTGGGCTTGAGGAACTGAACGTAGGCACCGTCGTTGACGACCTGCTTCTCGGCCTTGAGGGCCTCGTAGTCGGGGCGGTCGAGCGAGGTGAAACCCCACTTCTTCGAGATGATGATCTTCTGGCGACCGGGGAACTTGTAACGGGCACGACGGAGGGCCTCAATGATGATGGCCTTGTTCGCGTCACGGCAACGGATCGACATAATGACCTGGCCGCTGTATCGTTAGGATGGCTCCAGAATATTATCAATCTTCAAAACTCACATGTTGACACGAGCGACCGAGCCGTAAGGCTTACCCCAAGCACCACGCATACCCTGCTGAAGACGATCGGCACCGGCGCACGAAAGCATCTTGTTGATACGGATGATGTGGAAGGGGTGGACACGGACACGGAGATGGAAGGCCTCCTTACCGGCGGTCTTCACGATGTACTTGTTGGCGCAAATACGGGCAGCCTCAAGAGCCTCGGAAGAAAGCTGCTCGTACTCGTCCGAGACGAGGTGGCAGCAGAAGGGGAAGTCATCGACGGAAGCCCTCTTGCGACCAAGATCGTAGATACGGATCTTGGGGTCGGGCACACCACGGTTGTAGCGCGACTTGGGGTACGGCTTGTTCTTGCAGTAACGGTAGCAGCGAGCGGGACGGCGACCCATCTTGACTGAAAATGTTAGTGGTGGGGTGTAAATGTGAGGAAATGGTGTTGTTGCAGCGCGCAGTGCTTATAAAGCGTGCACCCTGGAGGCCAGGGATGAGAATGAGTCCGTTTGCTTAGCAAGCTAAGGCAAACTTTGACATGCAACACCCGGATCCGAGGAACATGCTGGGAGGACTTGTCACTGTTCAAACGCAAGATGATGGTGCCAACAAGAGTCCGCGCAGCCCGTCGGCGTGAGGAGCAATACTCGACATGTCCGACGGTCGCGAGGCGGTTGTCACACGCAACATCTTGCTCCGCTCTCTCACTGGCCCTCAACCCTCCACCCAGAGTCCCTCCCAGCAAATCTTCGTCTCCGACTCGAGAAGCGATACCATGCTCGTCGCTGCCGATGCAGTGCGCGCGGGCGTCGTTTGCGGTCCTGGCCGTGTCGAGAGCGTGCTGTGTTGCCTGGGATAGATTCTCACCTGTTTTTTTAGCGGTTGAGGGTTGGAGAGGAAGCGACGTCCAAAGTGATCCAACGAGAAGACGCCGCCCAGCGCAGCCGCACTGGGTACAGCGCACCAGCGTACAGCCTACCAACTGCCAGCCAGGAGCGGGAGTCAGCCAGCCCCCCAGACCCTTCCAGCTGTAGCACAGCCAGGAGCATTCTCTCATTTCTCTCCCCACTCCGTGACACTCGCCACCCCAGGAGAGCCACCCCCCAGTGTCGCCACTTGCAACAGTCCCAGCATCATCCTCTGTTCTTGTGCACGCCCCCCCAGGAGGCTTTGGCTGGTGAGTAAGCATCCGGAGTTTGGCGGAATTATGGCGCATAAGTGTGGCACATATAGCTGCACCTCCACGGCCTCCACTCTCCGTGCATCCCGCGTGTATCCCACGGGGCTTCGGACTTGGCCGGCATGTCCGTGCAATCCCGGCGTATTCCCGGCCGCTCGGCTTTGAGGTCAGCAGTAACAACAATGGGGCATGGATAGCCGGGACAGCGACGGCAATCAGACAACGGACGACGGCCCCCACTCTCCCCACATCGTGGACTGACCGACTTTTGTGTTCTCCACGCACTCTCACCAATATGAGTCCCATACCGCTCGAAACGACAGGCGACCTGCTCCTGGTGCTCCCGTTCACGCCTGCGCTGCTGCGCAACCCGGCACCCCTCCTCGCACCGGTGTTCACCGCGGCGCAGCACGCAACCAGGACAGTGACCGTCGTGTTCACTACGCCCGGCGAGCAGCAGCTGTATCCGGTCCTGCGCGCGGCCCCGCGGCGGCACTTTGAGGCCCTCCAACACTTCCTCGGCAAGGTGTACTCTGCACTCGCGGCAGGCCACTGGGCTGCCGACCGCATCCTTGTCGACGTCGAAGTGCATTTCGATGGCGAGCTCGGCGAGTGGCCGGACAAGCTCCTCGCGAAGCCGGAGCGAGTGATTCGCCTGGACTGTGAGTGATGTGGCATACTATTACTGATATCCAGCGCACTCTGATCTCGGCGCGGCGATCCTCGCCGCCGCCGCACCCGGCGTCCAGACAGCTGTGGTTTCCTCCGCGCCGCTTCCCCCACCAGGAGAATTTCCCGCGCGTTTCGATGAGCCCGGATGGGGTGTCGTCGCGATGGGCGGAACATTCGACCACCTCCACGCCGCGCACAAGCTCCTTCTCCAGGCGGCGCTGTTTATCACCGAGACGCGCCTTATCTGTGGCGTCATCTCCCCGAAGCTGCTTGCGTCGAAGAGCAACGCGCACGTCATCGAGTCACTCGAGACACGCCTAGGTGCCGTCAACGGCTTCCTCGCGCGTCTGGGACTGGGTGACCGGATACCATATGTTGTGGAGATCATGGACGGGCTCGGCCCAACCGCGTGGGACCCCGAGGTCACGGCGATTGCGGTCAGCCGCGAGACGATGGGCGGCGGCAAGGAGGTGAACCGCGTGCGCGGGTCCAAGGGTCTCTGCACCCTGGATATACTCTCCGTGGACGTCATTTCCGCAACGCTGGAGAGCGATGCGGGGGAGAATATTCTTCGCACCGTCGACCTTGGCGGCGTGAGCGAGGAGGACCTCAAGCACGTCAAGATGGGCAGCACCGGTATCCGCGAATGGTTGGCGAAGCGGGAACAGACATCACCAACAGCAACAGCAACAGAGAGCAACTAGAGTAGGGTTACATGGTGTACAATGGATATGCGAATGCAAGATATATGACTGACGTGACCGCCCGCGTTCTGCGACAGGCTGCTCACAGGGACAGGCCGACTTGGCGATTGTCTTCAATGATCTCCACGTCGGGGATGAGATGAGTAGGCTTGAACGCCCACTTGTCGAAAACGTCGACGATGCGCGCCCATTCCATGACGGTGATGTCGCGGATAGGCGTGTCCAGAGAAACGGGGTGGCCAGCGAATGTGGTTCCCAGATCAGCAAAACGTGGGAGGAGGTTTTCTGCGCCGAAAGCGACTGTCGGGACAACGTCGCCAAGTGTCGAAGCCTCGCGGACAAAGAATTTGCGCAAGACAAAGTCCCACATATCGCGCTGCTCGGCGACAACAATAGGTTCAAGACGCGGGATCATCTCGATGCCGAGGAGATCTGGTCGGGGGAGCTTCACGGGGGAGGGGTTCTTGGCCGTTCGGCCATATGTGAAGAAGTCATGGGAGGTAGTTGGAGTCACGGTCATTGTCGGGGCCTCGGCGGGGCGACCACTCTTTCCCTGCTTGCCGAGTCCCAGCGCAATGTCTTGGGCAGTCTCAGTTTTTGTAGAGCGCTTGTCGGCGTTGGGGACGTGGTGGCAAGGTGCAATCGGACGCAGGTGGAACAAAGCACTGGCCATGACTGCGATCTTGTTGTGGACCGTCTCTCCAGGCTGTGCCATGAGGCGCTACGGTGTCAGCGATAGGGAAGAGGGACAGCCACTAACATCGTATGTGCCCTTTGACGCAAGCAGGGCGAGGCGGACGCGACCCCATTTCCAGATCCATGAGCGGGGGTGGCCCTTTGAGCCGATGACGCTCGAGACCCATTGGTTCAACAGCTGATCACCAACCATTCCTTGCGGGGCCTGGATGGTCACAGTGATGGGAGGGGCCGGAGCATCCCAAGGCCTTTCGCACGCTTCGGGCCCCTCTTTAGTCTTGTCATACACTTCCAGTGACGGGTACACTAGTGGGCTGGAGAGGATGCGGGGTAGGGTCGGCCACGAGTACATTGATGCTGAGCAGAGAAGAAGGTTCTTCTGAATATGTGAGGGAAACAGGAGACCCTCGGTGGGGACAGAGTCCGAGCCCTTCTCGTAGAGCTGCTTCAGGATCGCTTTTGACTCCTTGGGCGGCTTGTCGGTAAGCATCCCCAACGAGCGGTAGAGACTCGGCGCGTGGCCATCCGTGGCAATGACGAGTTTCGCTGGCTTGACCTTCTCCTCCTCGCTGAGCGGAAGTGGTGCAGGATCGGCGTCCACTGCCTTTGTCACGTCCCAGGGTGGAAAGTCCGGTTTGACGACATCGGGCTGCTCCGCGACGACCTTCTTCCAGTCGTCCTTCGTGGTCTCGTTATGTCCGCCGGCAAGGAGCGAACGCGTGAGCTGCCCCGGTCCCGCGTATGCGTCGATCACCACCTCATTTTCCCGCAGGCCGAGGTCGCGCACAAACCGGTCTGCAAGCGTCTGGCTTGCAAGCGCAGGGCGCTTGGAGATCTCGCGGGAGACGATCGACCCCTCGAGCGTCGACTTGTAGATCTTGCAGATGGAGGTCCCGGTGGACAGGAACACGTCTCGGAATGTCGACGGATGGGGAAGGGGCGGGAGGCGGAGGCGCGGCATCGTGCGGCGTGATTAGTGCGGTGACAACACACGGGTCGCAGTCGGTGAGTCAGTCGAGGTGTTGTGTACTCGAGAGTTGCAAGGGATGTGTACTTGCAGTCTGGCGAGCTCGATCGAGAAAGCCGAAATCTCACTCGGCCAGAACTTTCAAGAGTGGAGGCTGGCCGAGGAAAGGACGGAATCAGAATTTGGCTGGGCAGAGTCTAGAGTGGAGGTCGACCAGAGCCAGGTGGATGACGCAATTCCAATGTGGCACAGCCCAGTTTGTTATCAGCTTATCAAGTGTGTTAAGCAGTTGGCGATGGTCGATAAGTCGATAAGCAGCGACAACAAGGGGAACCTCAATGCGGAGGTGGATTAGGCAGGGCAAATCTATGAGCTGCGAACCGCTTAAGCAATGGAAAGGTGGATTTACAGAAGTGAAGAATATAAAGCACAAGACGATAGTTTACTAGATAAAACCAGTAAAAATTATCAGAAAATCAAAACGCTGGGCAAGGGCCATGAATGCGTCTCAATCTGTAGCGCTCCCTATAGAACACCGGGCTTCCTTGGTCGTCAGGTTATGATTTGATACCATTGATTGACGTGGTGCTGTTCCCCGGGCCCCTTCGTCGACCCGAGCTTTTCCCACCACGGAACTGTTATCTTTAGAGACTTTGGAAGCCGAGTCATTGATTGACGATGGCACAGATGGCGAGTAGGATATTCACCTCGAACGAAGTACTGTTTCCCTTCAGCAGATGAGGAAGACGAAAAAAAGTCGTGTACCAGCTTGCCCCATTGCAACTAGGCTTTCCGTCCCTCAGGATCGCGCGAGGCGACCAAGGAGCGCATCATTGCTTCTATGTGATGTTCTAAACCAGGACGAGGTGTGTTCGAAGGGGGCCGGGTCAACAACACGTTTTTCGGGGTTTGACGCCGACACGCTCACAACTGGGCTGCAGGCGCGTGTCTGCGTTTCAGTTTGTATTGACAAGCAGGTCACGGCCACCTTCAACGATCACACGGCACTTGCGTGTTTTCAGTAAATTTTCGGCTCAATACACGGACACAATGACGGTTGAACTGGTCGCCTCCTGCCGCGTCCTGACGAAAAGTAAGCTCAATCTCAGCCGCAGCACTTATTACAGGTGCCTCTGTTAATGAAGAAGAAGCTTTACTTAATCTGTCCCGCAATTGCACGTGTCGGCAACGCCCGCGGCACACATGGTTCTTCAACTGGCCAGAATGGTGGAAGGTTGGAAACACACGATAAGCCTTGCACTAGCCGAGCTTGTTGTCGGAGCTTGGCGGTCACGACAGGAGTGAAACAGGTGTAGACTGTTGCGAGGTCGGGACCAGGCACGAGTCGGAACGGGTGTGCCTGGTTGTGCCTTAGAGTTTGAGTCACCTGTCCGCGAAGCGGGCCGGGCTTCGGAGACTACTTGAGCACAGAAATGTACCGATTCTGGCCTGTCAGACTGTTTGTAGGCTACCGAAACACACTCTCTGGGACAGGTGCACATGGTCGGAGGCGTTCGCAGTCATTTCCAGACCACACTCCAGTGGGGGTCAAGGAGGGGAATGCAGCAAGTATTGTTGCACTCGGTGTGGTGGTCTTCTGGCAGAACGAAAGAAAGGCATCGAAAGCCCCTGCTCAATGGTTCTGCGTAAAGTGGCTGCACCCCACTTCCTTAGGTCACAACCGGTGCCGATCACGGTCGGATGGAAGGATCATTGCGCATGGAAAATCAAAGAACACCTACCCGGCGAGGAAGTGGCCAAGTATGCAAATGGGGAGAGATCGGGAAGGCAGTCCCGGGATCCCGGGGGAATGTGCACAGAAAGGCCAACGATGCAACGTTCCAAAGATGCAAAAGAAGCAAGGCGCGTGCTATCCCTAACTGACCGCGCTGACCAGCTTATGGCCAGCATATCGCTATCATGACCAGGGCCCTCAACGGTCCCTCAACGGTCCGGCAGATCATGATCTGCAGATTATCGAATAAGTGACCCAGCAATAACTCTGGCCCTGGCGGCCTGGTATCCGGTGGCGTTGTGTGTCAAGCAAGAGTCGCGGCTAAACGCTGGGTCTCGCCCCATGCTCACTCCCTATATACCTATACATTGTTGACCACATGCCCCGGTCAGGTACCTTGATGGCCCCGTGCGCCGCCGTCGCAGCCAAGAATCCAACAGGGCCGAGGGGGTTGGTTTCTGTTGTCGCCTGTGTCCTGCATGTCCTGCGCACAGAAGCATGTGCTGACCTGTGCGTCGGGACTGTGTGGCCTTTGGGGAGAACGGCGCGCCATAGCATGACCCTTGCAGTCGGCGGCCGCTTCAGTCCGCCGCCATCTGCGCCACAACCAACAGGTCGTGCAGGCTGCAATCCTTGGATCTAAGTCCTTCCAAGTCGACAAGCTACAGTATCTGCACAAGCGACCCCCAAGCCGTGAAAGGACGGCCACATGTTCAGTATCGACAGCCAATGGGGTAATCCCGTTGTCTGGCCTCGGATTTGGCTTTCATGCTCCTGAGTGTCTCTGCTTTGTTGTTTTCTGGTTGTCGTGGCGTGACGAGCTTTGCAAACTTTACACCTTCAGTGCGAGCCCTGACGCTGCCTGACGAATTCTGCAGCTGCCTTCAGCATGCGACGCAACGTGCCTGTCCGTCGACGATATGAGATTGTGCCATGAAGGTTGAATTGGGGGTGTAACCACCAGCGTCTAATCTCAGGCCTGATGATGAGACCGCAGCACAATGAACAGTATGAGGAAATCTCGGACATGAGGGACCCAGAGATGCGGGAACCAAACGGCCAAGCATACTTACCAACACCCCAGGGCCAGGATGTTCAGGATGCTGACGGCGATCGCTGTACGTCTAGCCAGTGCCAAACGACATGCATTCCCATGCTGTTCTCCTCGGCCTTATTGTTATTATTGTCTCTCGGCAGCTGGAATGGACCCGATAACGAGATTTCAAACCTGCCGCCCTACTGTACGAACTTGGCATACATAGCATGCCGCCAGAGAGCCAGAGGGCCCGAACACGGATCGGGCCCTCAGAGACATGTCAGCGGCTGTGGCTGGTACACGGTACCACTGGTCCAGAGCGGGCGCCTTTCTACCAAACACCTACTGGTCAAGAATGAGCGCGGCGTGGCCGCAGGGGCTTACGTTTAAAGGTGCTTGAGAGGCGGTCCGAGCATCGTGTGCTGCCGTACAGGCCAGGGCCAGAGAGGGTCCGACGGACATCGGTTTTCTTTTATTTACAGTTCAGCTCAGGATCTCATGCCAGGGGGGGGGGAACCGTAGAGAGAGGGGCCAGGTAACAGACTGCCACGGTGTAGTGAGCGTGTTGTTCAGTCGAGTGGTACACAGGGAAGTGCCTCCTGTGCTTCCTGTGTGCAACACACGTCTGCAATTCATGCATACAGCCCAGGCCGGCGTAGCAATCCCCAGCAATTCAGCAAGGCTCTCGCCGTTACACCAGTGACCACGCCACCAAATCAAAGGACGCGAGGACGGTTACAAAATTCCAACATGTTGGGAGCGGGTGAGACGAGCATGGGCAGAGCGAGAAAGCAGCGGAACAGAAGGGAGCAAAGGAGAGCCCCCCTCGACCCCCCCTCGACCCCTCCCTCCTCCACTCCCGAGGTGGCCCATGCTCATCTCGCTGCCTTGGTTGCATCTTGCAGCCCTGTGCGCTCTCTTTCGGGAGCTCGGATCGCTCGGATCATTTGCGAGATCCCGTTGGGCCTGTCAAGAGGCCCGTTGCCTGCTGGAAGCCGCATCCGCGGCCGGTCCGCTGATGGCGTACCCCCCCTGTCCCATGTTGTGCACCCTGTTCTCAGCTCCCTGCCTCCCAATGTCATGTTATTTTGCGGGCCTGTGCCTCGCGTACTGTACTTACTTTTGCGTCCTTTTTGCTGCTGTCACTGCCTTTATCTCTCTGAGATCTTGAACACATATACTCTGCTGTGCACCGGCGTCACAGTCACACAGACTCACTCTTCCCACTCTCAATTTCTTTTCGACCTGTCAATCGCTCATCTTGTGATCCTCATCATCGCTTCTCCCCCGCGCTCGTCTTTGTCGCTCGTAACAGCCGACTGTGTGATATCTGTTTCACAGTTTCGGATTCAGTTGCAGCGTCCGTCGGTCGCTATCGTCGCTTGCTTGGTCGTCAAGCCAACGCATTCCCCCCTCTCTGCGCCTCCCTCCCGCCGGGCACTTGCTCCTTCTCACACGCTCAACTGCCGCTGAGCTCTGCTTTGGGCCACCCATGCCCCAGTGCAACGCCAGTCCCGTGCAAGCATTTCCATCTTGTGTAACAACAAACCAAACCCATATCCTACATCCTCATTCCTTCACCACATTTGCACACTACCGCCTCCTTTAAACCCTTGACACACACCTCCGACTTCTTTCCACTCTCGTACAGTCGTCCTTCACTGGTACCGATCACACCACGTCTGGAACCTTTCGCCCCCTCACGCTCGTGCTCGTCTGGAACGGCAGCTGGAACGGCAGAATCCCCTTGGCGCAACCTCCACCCGGCCGGGCCTTCATTTGCGCGCGCGACTCTTAGCGCTTGGTCTGCATTGCATGCAGTCTGTGGTATCTTTGATCGCTGCGATCTGATCTAAGAAGGGCGATCCATTCCATCTGCATCGCTTCTCGCGCCGATCCTTACGCCTCCCCGTCCCGCGCCCTCGGCGATCCGCATCGCATCACATTGCAGCACAGCGGCGAGCGTCTTCCGTCGTGCCGTTAACCGTTGCGCGCCAGAAGCATAGTCGCCGCGCTTACTCCTCTGCCGCGCGTCTTTGTAACTTCTCCTCACCCTCCTTTCTGCGGTTCCGCCGCGCCTGCTCACGCACACACACACACATCACCCACACACATCACCCACAAATCTACAGATCCGCAGGGCCACAGACGGACAAGTAAGCACCGGGCCGATCCCTGCTGTCTCGACTGTGTACGGTGATCGTGTTCCTTGCGCCCCTCGCCGTTGACGGGCGTCCGTTTCCGTTCTACGCGCGCCTCTCGGCCCCGGGCATCGCTCGGCTGCTCTCGGGCCCTGTCTCCAAGATCCTCAGCTCGACTGAACACTCGCACACGGACACTTCTGGCGCGACTCGCTGAGCCGCAGCCATGCCACCTGGTAAGTAGAGGCGCGAGGTGATGATAGCACATGGAGTTGGCAGCCTGGGCCAGCTGGGCAGCCCTGCGAGCGCACACGCGCTGCACCCGTGCTGTCGGGTGTACGGAACCCTCGACGGTGCCGTCAAGTCCCTGCCGTACAGGTGGTACATGAACGTGTCCAGGACGACAGTCCTGTTCATGGGAACGCCTTTAGTCTCGAAAGTCTCTCGGACCCTTTGTGCACCATGCGTGCTGCCGTGGCGGTCCGCAAGGGCTTTCACATATTCTCCGGGCCACATCGACGCGGCGTCCGCGGTGGCCGCACCCTTACACTTGTTCCCCTTTTTCCGCTAACATTGCCAGCGCTGTCGTTCGTGTCAGCCCCATCCGCCAATGCTATTCTTTCCGATCTGCGGCCAACGACCCTCACCGTGGCCGCACTCGACTATGTCAACGCGTTTCTTGACGAGCTCCTCGTATCCTTGATCACCTCCGCGCGTTCCATCAACCCCACGCATCTGCGCACTCGTGGCGTACCGGCCGTCTTCGCAGCCGACCGCGATGGGAGTGATCAGCCGTCGCATTCGTCCGTGGGCGCGTTAGGCCATTCGGCTGTTGGCGAAGCCGAGGTGGAGATCCGTGGGTGGTATGATAGCCATCCAACAGCCCAGAAAGGCGTCTCGGGCTTTCCTCCAGCGGGCACAGGTCACGGCCTCCTGGCCACGAGCTCTCGCACCGCTGGGAGCAACGTGGCTAGCGACGCCGCATTCCCGGTCCGTGAGGCCGTCGAGCTCATGCGCGTTAAGGTGACAATGTTCTCGGTACGTTTATGATCCATGATGACTGAAGTGTGGGGCAATAGTGAGGCTTGTGCAATGTGTGGGACGACCGTGAGGCCGCGTGAGGCTTGCAAGGTTCTATGATCGGTGGCGTACAAGACTTTGTGTCGTCACGAAACCCATGTCCCCATCATCCCCGTTGGCGTCAAGCCTCGTTTCGCCGCCATGGACTCTTGACCGACATAGCAATGAGATCCGGCCGACGGCGTCCACAGCTCAAGTCCATGTCCATTACGGTGATGGGTGTGATTGGACTGGATAACGGGCGTACCCGTTTCACGCGTCGCCGTGGCGTGGCGAAACCGACGTGTTACAGTAGCATTACTGACAATCCAGACATTTGCACCTAACGCGCCATCAGATGTGGCGGTGGAAGAGGTCCTCCGCAGCTGGAAGAGCGTCGGGGGTGACATTGCCGAGGAGACCATATCACCAGCTGGGCTGTGGATCACCGCGATCCTCGAGTGAGTGCGCACAGTTGTCTCAAATGCAGGTGGCACGACTCTTTTTGCTGACTCTAAAAGACACGTCTCGGAGCACGTTCTCTCCAAGCTGTCCCAGGTAGTTGCACGGGATTCCTCAGTCACCGCTGCTGGCGTTCAGGACCTCTACACTGCCCTGTGCGAGGACGACAGCGTATACGGATTCTTTAAGAGCATGGAGCGTAAGTGACATGAATGTTATAACCGCTTACTCCAGTTCGGAAGGCCTTGGAAACGGAGATCCGTGCAGACACTACGCGTCGGAGGCCCCAGCGAACAGCGAGCGGATCAGCAGTGCCGCGGGCATCGTCCCCGTCAGAGAGACCGTCGACGACGTCGGTCAGCTCGCCACATGGCTCCAAAAGCTCACTCTCCTCGACGACGCAAGGTGACCACCGCAAGTCCCTCGTCGCATCACGGTCACCAAGTGAACAACACTTAAGGGGCACGTCAAAGTCGGCTTCTTCTACACAGGTCAACAACCATAAACGTACCTCGAGTGTGCTCTCCATCTCCACCAAACAACCATCCTTTGAGTCGTCCCACGATCCGCTTGGGAAACGGTTTTCTACTACCGACAAGGCGGAGGAAGACTTCGACGCCTTCTTGCGCAGTGGCGAAACGATGCGTGTCTCGTTGACTCCCAGCCGCTTCAGCACTTTTGAAGTGAGTGGCATAAACGCCAGCTCTTACTCGGTCAACTAACAATCCAGACCTCACCAGTGTCGTCGCCCAGTCGACCGCCCGAGGTGCGAATTCACCCCAATACATCCAGCAATGTTCTATCTGTTCCGCCATCGTCCAGCGAGTCGTCGCTACTCTCCAGTAGTACACAGGCAAGCACCGTCGACTCGGGGCGGTTTGGAAATTATCGCCAGGTGGCCGGACGAAGCTGGTCTTCGGCGACCAAACTGATGCCGCGCGATGCCGCCATTGAAGAGAAGACCGAGGAAGAGGACGGGATGGACCGGCCGTCGGTTTTGGACTTCATACGGAAGGAGCGTTCGGAGCGGTCACCGACAAACCAGTCGACCCCGGTTATCCGCACTGTGCCCGCTGTAATTCTTGGCACTCCATCCTCACCCCAGGACGATGACACAGAAAGCCTCGCCACCGATCACTCTGACCTCCCCCGACGTGTAGCATCCTTGCACGCAACGTCTACGCCTGTGTCCGAGCCAGGAGACTCGCCGCGCATGTCCCCTGCTGTGTTCCCCCGCTCGATCCGCAGTGCCAGCGAAGGAGGGCCTGATCTTCCCGCCCAGGCTACGTTCCGACGCAAAAACGGAACACGTCGTGAAATACTCGAGTCGTCCATGGAGAACCGCGAGATAGCGAAATTCTTCGCCTCAACCCCGCCCCCAACCGTGACGTCTTTCTCGACTCTTCGGGACGAGGACAGCCCCAGCGTGTCGACCGGCAGCAAGCATCGCATGCCGTCGCTGAAGAACCTCATGTCAATCATGAAGAAGGATCGTGCACACTCAAAGGACCCCGAGAAACAGCCGTTGACTGTTTCATCACCCCAGAGATCGCCCACACCGGCGTCTGACCTTCACGGACAGGTGCCACGTCTTCGTGCACAGAAGTCATCAAGCAGTTTTGCCTCTGGATCGACCGTCATGGCGCTCGGCATGAGCACAAGCTCCCTCTCAACCGACCCTCACCCAGGAAACCCTTCGCACACCGAGTCGCCTGTCAAGCCCCGCCAGCTGCTCCGTAAGCCCTCTCTCGTGCGCAAATGGGCGTCCCAGGTCGCGACTGGCGACCAGCGCTCAGTTGGCCGGAGGCGGGGAAGCACACCCCGGAGCACAAACTCGCCGCTCCCGACTCAGGATGAAAAGGAAGACATGGAACTGGAACCGGACGAGGTGGTTGGAAACGTGCGCCGCGCCGTGTCTGCACCGCTGTTGTCTAGCTCACCCGCGCGTGGCCTCGGGCTCGGTGGCATCGATCTTCCCGAGGCGCTACTCATCTCGCCAATCGAGGAAGGTGATGATGTTGAGCAAGGTCCTCAGGCGGCTCTCGCACAACTGACTGCGGGAAGCACCAAATCCTCCCCATCTTTGAGCATCGACAGTCCTCGCATCGGTCCCAAGATCGTGCGTCCGTCATCCCGCTCTCCATCGCGTCCGTCATCCATCAGCTCGCTGCGTGACAGCCCGGGTATGCGTTCCAGCCCCTTGCATCACCGCGTTTTAGAACTTGCACGCGAAGGCGATGATGGCAGTCCGTCATCCATTCCGCCCCCGCCTGTGCCTCACGCGCCACTTTCGCCGTTCCCGCAGTCCCCAGAGGTCAGCTCCGCACTCGGCGGCTCGTCCGTTGCGGGCTCGGCTACGTCTGACATCTTTGTTTCGGCGGACGAGCTGGACGACGAAGTGTTCGCTGAGACGCCTGAGGCCGGTGCCCCTAAGATCCTCGAGCATGCTCCGAGCCCTCAATTGGCTGCCACCCCAAAACTTGAAACCATGACGGAGGTCCCCGGTGCCGAGAGCCCCTCGACCAACGGGTCTAACGACGTCGTCCCCGTTTCGGAACTTGTTCCACTGCGCCACCTTCTCGACCACGCCACGAGTGCGGCCGAGTGTCAAATGCTGCTTGACGCGATCCTCTCACAGCTCGGTGTCCCTCGCGCCGCCAGCGGACCGGTCACGAACCCGACGCCTGAGGACCGTGTTGTTGCTTGGCTCCTCGCTGGACGTGAGGGACCCGTCGGTGACGCGCGGCCCGCTCTGTCCAAGCGTCGCCCGGCCTCGTCTCCGCTCAGCAGCTCTGTGACGAGCACCAGGCGCAGAAGCAATCGCTACAGTATGTCGTCGGAGACGACAATGAAGACGCTGCCGGCGCTTCCGGGATCGATCGTGGATCTTGGCAGCAGCGCGGAGTTGAATGGGGGGCATGCCACCGAACCCCGTCGTGTGGACGTCGCTGCTGAAGGCGCAGCGGTCGCGGTTGCCGTTGCTGATGACAAAATGGCCAAGTGCCTCGCGTAAGGGCTGGATGAGATCTAGCGCAGCAAAGTGTTTGGATGAGAGATGCGTAAGGATTACGGATAATAGCGGAGGGACATCTGGGGAGTATGTTTAGAGGGAAAAGGACAAAAGGACAGACAGCGGAAGCGGTCTATCACGGGCAGAGTTTGTAGATTCTGTAGAGATATGACTGGTAAGTCTCTTATAGTGTTCTGTTTGGGATGTAGTGTAGAAAGACATAATGCATGTCGCTGGCAGTGTGCTACAGTGATGCGAACCAATGCGAGGGTGAGGATCAGGAGTGAATGATGAGGGAAAGCGTAGAGGAACACTCGTGTTATGCGGCAGAGACGGCGGTATCGTAGGCGAAGCCGTGTCCGAATCCGAGCTGGATGGCAAAGTCTGGGGAACGCGTGTGGCTCGCGGGGTCCTGCGGCGGGACCCAGTACTCATCAATGATTGGGATCTGGAGGAGGTTCATTTTCGGCGTGATGACGACCATCATGTTGGTCTTAACCTCGATCCAATCCGTGCGCTCAAAGGTGAGAGGCTCGCTCGCAATCATGATGATGCGTTCGCGCTTGTCCGCCTTAGTCATGCGGTAGAGACCTGCGCCGGCGTCGTACTCGTCGAAACTTGTTCCCGACGAGAAGAAGAGCGAGGACGCCTCGGACGTGCGCGACGAGATGTATCGTGTAGCCACGACCGTGTGACCGTCCGAAACGACAAAGTTCATGAGCGACGGGCCGGTCTGATGTGAGCAGACAGGCTTCAAAGATCGACAAAGGCAGCCGTATAGTTACTCACAATGCCAGCCTCCTTGGACAACTTGTTGATAAAGTGGA
Organism: Apiotrichum domesticum; assembly: GCA_001599015.1. Taxonomy (NCBI): domain Eukaryota; kingdom Fungi; phylum Basidiomycota; class Tremellomycetes; order Trichosporonales; family Trichosporonaceae; genus Apiotrichum; species Apiotrichum domesticum. Next base: position 1,356,586 of record BCFW01000003.1, on the reverse strand, counting down.
TAGTCTTCATCATTGCGTCACGTAGCTCGACGTGCGTGAACGATTTTGCGTGCGGGTCTTTCAACTGAGAGTCAGTGACCGCCTACAGCCGCGAACCCACCATGGAGAGGAAAACCATAAACGCCCATTCGGAATCAGTGTAGCCTGAGGGGTAGAGGAAGAGTTCGTCTGAGAGCGAGGCTTGCAGCGCACGCTTGATCTTGGGAAACTCGTTGATCTCGCCATTGTGCATCCACTGAGCCGTCAGTTATGTCCGGTATCGAATCAGACGGCGGGGAGGGCCGACAAGTGAGACTCTACGACGTACCATCAAGCGGTCAAACATCCATGGGTGGCAGTTATCTTCACTAGGCGCGCCGGCCATCGTGCTCGCGCGGACGTGGGCAAAGATGAGTGGACTCCGGATCTTCTCGGCCAAGCGCGTGAGATTGGCATTGCTCCACGCCGGCGAGATGGACTTGAAGACACAAGGGCGCTCCAGCTCGTGTTCGCGTTCTGACTCTGCACGGAGAGCCGCACGCTGTGCGCGCTCCTCCTCCTCTTCATGTGCGGCGTCCTCGGCTCCCAACGGTACAACACCAGCGACAGGAGACTGCGATGGCGTGCCAGATCGCAAAGTCGACGGCCCGCCGATTGGCGGTGTTGACGGCGCTGGCGGCGGCGGCGAGCTAGGTCCTCCACCACTTGCGATATCGCGCCGCGAAACGTGCGGGCACGGCCGGTCTGTAAGTACCGGATCATACCACCCGATACCAAAGCCGTCGGCCTGCCGTCAGCTCAGCGCCAAGAGAAAAACTAACATTCATTGGCCTACTGCTTGGGAAGCGCAGCTTGCTCTCGAACGCCTGGTTTGTGATGCTATGCCGCGGACGCGTGACGAGGTGAGCGACCTGAATTGGCTCAACTCCCTTGTATACAATCTGAAGTGAGTTTCGCAGTCCGAATCCTGGCGATGCAGCAACGTACGAAGCGACACATGGTGGCGAATCACGGCAGAGGCCTTCCACTGCGGTCGAAAGAAATGCGATACTGAGAGAGAAATGGCGGGATGTGCGATGAGGAAATCAGCTCCCCTATCTGTGTCGAGTGTCAATGTCGTCCCAAAGACTTTAGTGAAAATAAGATGAAAGAGACAACAGTGTGAAGAGACAAGGAACTGAGCACTATCGTTGACATGTCGTGCCCAACGGCTTCGAGTCGATCCAATCGAACATCCTGGATGGCGATCACTACCGATGACGACAGCAGTCGGGACAGTTGCCAGGAACCCAATAGGCAAAATGCTAATCGTTGCTAATAGCAAACTGCTCGCGCTGCTCGTGTGCTCAGGAAAACTTAACGGAACCAAACAGTTTCTATTGTGTGAGGCATGTGAGGCCAAAGCTGGGGCCCCAGATGATCTCTTGACTTCCACGACCAAATGGCGGCGAGATGCGACGTGCCACCCCCCGCGCCGCGCGCCGACTGCCAAGCTGCCAACACGCGCACACGACAAGGCAGGACCAAAGGTCAGTCGACACTTGACAAGCCAAGAACTCTGCTCTCTCATCGCATTCTCTCTCCTTGGCATAGCTCACACTCCCTCCCTTCCCAACTCCCCCCGATCTAGTTTTCTCCATGTCCACGCGTGCTGTGAGTTGCGACGTGTTTCCTCTTGACTAACCCTTCAGATCGTCAAGTGTATGTCCATTCTCAAATTCCGCGTAGATGGGTTTTAGTGTGTGGACAACAGATCGAACCCGATGTTCCAGGAATGCTCATTGGCGGAATCTGACCCACATGACATTTATCACCGCATCTACGCTCTTCTGAGGGTTCCCCGACGCTTACATTCTCAGCGGTCCTCTCCGGCGACACGGTTATCGTGCGACCCAAGGAGGCGCCCGCCCGCGGCCAGCCCGCGAAGGAGCGGTGAGCAATTCTGTGTGCTGTAGTCCTGATCAGAGCAGTGTTCTTCACCTGGCCGGAATTACCGCTCCCCGTGTCGGCTCCTCCGTACGCGATGACGAGGTAAGGAGGCGCGCCAACATGGAAACTGACCTCAGCCGTGGGCCTTCCCCGCACGGGAGTTCCTCCGCGCGCACCTTGTTGGAAAGGAGGTTGCATTCACTGTCACACACACGATCCCCAGCGGCGGCGAGTTTGCAAACATCCTCTCGGCCCCGCCTGCTGCCGGACAGCCGCCCCAGGACGTTGCCACGCTCGTCGTCGCTGCCGGGTGGGCCAAGGCTCGTGACAACGCGCCCGAGGCCCTCAAGGACGCGGAGGCTGCCGCCCAGGCCGAGGGGAAGGGTCTCTGGGCCGCAGAAGCTGAAACTGTGAGCTAATGCACGAAGGGCTAATCTCACGATGCCAGCAGCGCACCGTCGCGTTCCAGATGCCGGCCGACCCCCACGCCTTCATCGCCGAGCACAAAGGCAAGGATCTCGATGGTGAGTGGAGAGAAGCGTCACCTTACTTACATCAGCTATTGTCGAGCAGGTCCGCGATGGCACCCAGCTTCGTGTTCGCTTGATCCTTGACGACAGCACTCATCAGTTTATCACCCTTGTTGTGGCCGGCGCGAAGAGTCCACGCGCGTCCATGATGCGCGACGGCGAGGCAACAGGTGCTGAGCCGTGGGGTGAGGAGGCCAAGTACTTCACCGAGATACGTCTTCTTCAGCGTCCGATCAAGGTCCGTCTTCTTTCGGCCCCTGTCTCGCTTGGTGCCTCGCCTCTTGCTGGCCCCAACCCGGATGGAAGCCTTCCTGCTCCTTCCACTGGCGCAAGCTTTATTATCGGTCAGGCGTGAGTGCTCATCAACTTCAAGTGATTGACTCCAGTATCCACCCCAATGGAAACATTGCCGAGTTTTTGACGGCCGCTGGACTCGCCAAGGTCATTGACGTGAGTGAGGCGTACCGGGATGGAATTGACTTCAGTGGCATGCCGGTATTCTCGCACCGCACGGCGGCCTCGACAAACTGCGCGCCGCCGAGCGCTCTGCTAAGGAGAAGCGTGCTGGTCTTTGGGAGAGCTACGGTGCTAACAAAGCGGGCGCCGCCCCCGGTGCCGCCCCTGGCGGCAAGACCACCAAGGGCCAGGCCTTCGATGCCACCGTCGTCCGTATCTGGGGCCCCGACCAGCTCTCCATTGTGGCCAAGGGCGATGACAGCAGCAAGGAGCGCCGTGTACAGCTTGCATCTGTCCGTGGTCCTCGTGGCTCCGACGCTAAGAACGCGTACTGGGCGGGCGAGGCCAAGGAGTGAGTAAAGGGTTCTAAACTAGCTGACATCCAGATTCCTTCGCAAGCGTCTTATTGGCAAGGTTGTGCACGTCGTGGTGGACTACGTCAAGCCCAAGGATGGCGAGTACGAGGAGCGCGAGTGTGTGACCATCACCTACGGTCACCAGAACAGCAACATCTCCGAGCAGCTCATTGAGAAGGGTCTTGCGACTGTTCTTCGTCACCGCCGTGATGACGAGGAGCGCTCGGCCGAGCTGGACAAGCTTATTGTCGCCGAGCAGACTGCCACTGCTGAGACCCGCGGACTTCACTCGCCCAAGGACGTCCCCGTCCAGCAGCGCATTGTGGATGCGTCGGAGAACTCGCACCGTGCGGCGCAATACCTTCCTTCGTGGAAGCGTGCCGGCAAACATCCCGCAGTTGTCGACTTTGTCTCGGGTGGCCACCGCTTCAAGCTCCTCCTTCCCAAGGAGCACGCCAAGATTACCTTCGTTCTCGCTGGTATCAAGGCTCCTCGAACTGCGCGTACACCGCAGGAGAAGTCGGAACCGTATGGCGCCGAGGCCCACCGCTTTGCGTCGCGCTTCATGCAGCGGGACGTTGAGGTCACCTTCGACAGCAACGACAAGCAGGGCGGATTTATCGGCGCCCTCTACGCTGGTGGTCAAAACGTTGCCGTTGAGCTTGTGCGTGCTGGCCTTGCGACCGTGCACGAGTACTCTGCCCAGAACCTTCCCTTCAGCGCCGAGCTCTTTGCTGCCGAGGAGCAGGCGAAGAAGGAGCACAAGAACGTAGGTTTTGGACCTGATTGTGTGCTGATCGCTAGATCTGGTCAGACTTCACCGGCGAGGAGGCGGCTCCTGTTGAGGAGCCCACCGGAGCGCTTCCTCCTCAGTACCTCGACGTGTATGTGACGGCCGTCAAGGAGTCGGACCCATTCGCTTTCAGCGTTCAGGTTCTGGAGGACACGAACGTTGCTGCTCTTGAGAAGCTCATGTCTGACCTCTCACTCCACAACCGCAATGCCGGAAATGCCGCTCCAGCTGGTTTCAGCCCGCGCACTGGCGACATTGTGGCTGCGAAGTGGAGTGAGGACAACCAGTGGTACCGCGCCAAGGTGAAGAAGGCGAGCGGAATGAAGAAGGAGGCAACGGTGGTTCTCATGGACTATGGAAATGAGGAGACGATGCCGTTCTCGCGCATTCGCCCTCTCGACACCAAGTTCAAGTCGCTCCCCGGGCAGGCGCGAGAGGCGCGTCTGTCGTTTGTCAAGCTGCCGACCAAGGACAGCGAGTACGGTCCGGACGCACGTCGCCGCTTCGGCCAGTTCACTGAGGGCCGCAAGCTCGTCGCCAACATCGACCAGCGCGAGGGCAACCTCTTGCACCTGCGCCTCATTGACCCGTCCGACCCGAACGCCGTGCAAGACCCACTGGCGTGTATCAACGCGGACCTTGTCCGTGATGGTGAGTCACATACTGCATTTCAGCATCTAACACGTAGGCCTTGCGACGCTCGACAAATCGTGTCGCTATATCAACGCGTACCCCCAGGTGGTGAAGAAGATCAACCAGGCGTGCGAGGGTGCCAAGGCTGACCGCCTTGGTATCTTCGAGTTTGGCGACGTGAGCGAGGACTAGAGCGGGCGGTGGGCCAAGAGTAGCGTGGTGAACGCTTGAAGTTTTGGAAACGGCCATAACGGTCAGCGGTAGCAGTCTTCTATCTAGCATTGCATGGGCATGTCATGTCGTGTGCGCTCGGCTTTGGGAATAGAGGAGTGAAGGAGTGCGCGAAAGAGACATCCCCGTTGGTTTTAATTGTTTACTTTGACGTGTCCAAGCCAGACGACTCCCAAATATCCACCCAATGCGGTAGAAGGAAAAGATTTGACGTCGACCAGCCTCGTCTGGTACGACTGTGGTGTGCTTTGCAGCAGCCTGTGTTGTCCGAAGACACAAACAATCAGCCGTTCCGGAAACGGGAATCGAACACAGGTCCCCCTAGCCAAGGAGCCCGCAGCGGGTCTAGTGCCATGGGCACCACAGTTTTGCTTGATTTTCCGCATATACAATATCCTGGTCTCACAGCACACAACACTTGATCTGGAGCCCCATATCGGCGATCCACTTCGGTAACCACATGCAACCACGACGTGAATACCGGGAATGACCTCACGCGTCCCTTGACCATATGGTGCACAGATGTCTGCATCGCACCTGTCGCTACCCCAAGGTGTTGTACCTCATACTAAACCTTGAACAGTCATCGTCTCTCACCTAACACCACTCAATCCACCATGACCGCCGACCCCGTCCGCATCTCGTACAACACTCTCCTCTCGGACCCTGCCAGCGCCGCGCCCGCAATCAACGCCGCGCTCGGCAATGCCCCAGGCAGTCTGGGGATCATTCTCATCGGGGGTGGGTACAGACATGAGGCACCTCGGCTGCCATCCTTTTTAGCACATTCACAGCCCAAGCTCACGCCTACAGACCTCCCTCCCGAGTTTCCGGCCGCGCGCGAACGCCTCTTTCGCCTCGCACGCGAGTTTGCGCGCCTCCCGGAGGAGCAGCGCGAGTCGTGCGCACGCCCCGAGACAAGCTACTTCTTTGGGTGGAGCCACGGCAAGGAGGTGATGAACGGCGTGCGTGTGGGCTGTATTCTACGCATTTTCTCGTCTGACGGCAGAAACCGGACACAGCAAAGGGGTCATACTATGCTAACCCGCTCCTCGACCGCCCAGAGGTCAGCGACGCACAGCGCAAGCAGCACCCGGAGTACTTTTCGGGGAACGTGTGGCCGGCCCTCGCGGGGATGGAGGACTTTGAGCCGGCATTCAAGGCTCTCGGCCGCGTTGTGGCTGACGTCGGTCTCGCACTTGCTTCGGCGTGCGAGGGTTTCGTGCAGCATTCGCAGGGAATCCACTCGCTCATCTCCAAGAGTCAGAGCAACAAGGCGCGCCTCCTTCACTACTACCCCCAGACCGGGCGGGGCGGCGACGACGCGTGCGGGACGCACATCGACCACTCGCTGCTCACGGGTCTGTGTGCGGCGATGTACTTTGACGACATCACTGGCGAGAGGGTGCCGCCGCCGGGGGGGGACGCGGGGCTGTTCATCTACCCCCGCGGCGCAAAGGAGGAGACACTGCCCGTCAAGGCGTCGATTCCCGAGGACTGTCTTGGTGGGTAGTGCTAGTGTTTTGAATTCTGACAGCAGCATTCCAGACCGGCGAGGCGATCGAGCTCCTCACAGGCGGCAAGCTGCGCGCGACTTGGCATTATGTTTCGGCTGGAAGCGGGGGCGAGGCCGTTTCGCGCGAAACATTTGCCTTCTTCCTTCAGTAAGTCGAAAGTGGAGTGGAGCTGACGCCAGACCGGATGTCGACGACGTGATTTCCCCAGAGGGTGAGACGTTTGGGCAGTTTACGAAGCGGATTATCGCCAGGCACTACGGCGAGGACAGCCAGGCGGAGGGGGGCAACTGAGCCAGTACCGTATGGTCCATGCACATTCATAACACAAATGTTCTATATAGTACAAGATATGCCGGTATCGTCTCTCAACAACCCGACAATGTGCGCTCGCTGTGCGATGCCCTGGCCGGGGCACGCTGTAAGCTATACGTGTGGGATAGTAGGTATGGGTATAACCGGTTTAGGTGATACAAGCTTTTGGACGTCGCATGTTGACGGCATGGCGGTGTATCCAGTGATGCAGAAAGCGCGTGTACGATTGCACATTCGCCGCAAACTGTACAGGGCTTTGCGACGGCACTGCCGCACGGGACTCGGCACAGACCTGGACGCCATTTACTTTGTGTACGAGGCAGCGGCACGGTCATCCGAGACGAGGCGCCAATACTCGAGGAAGATGAGGAAGACGAACGACTGCATGTCTGGCACACTGTTGGTCAGCGAGATCCGGAAGTGGAGGTTCAAGGAGCGTTGCCGCCAGCTACTCACCGCCAGTGGTCCTTCACAAAGTTGACACCGTTCATTGCAATCTCCTCAGCGAGTTCGCTGTTGCCTGGTGACGACCCATCTGGTGCGCCCTCGAAGAACGCCATAACGTCGTAGATGTCGTCATAGTCGTGGTGCACTGGTACATAGTGGTACCACGGCACAAGCAAGTCACTGAACCACTCGGGCCACGCCGTGCTCTTCAACACTACGTTGTTGCTAGCCAGCAAGCGGCGGAAACGCGAGCTCCATGCGTTGCCATCAACGTCAACAACGTACTTATAGCTGAACGTTAGCCGGGCCGAATATCGAGAACGGGCAACTCAAACTCACAGCAGACTTTCTGGTCCCCGAACCACATCCTTCCACGGCACGGTCTCTGCAAGCTCCTGGCACGACCCGTCTTCCTCGTTGCATTGCGCTGGTCCGCCAGAAAGGCCAATGTCGAACCACCGCTCGTTCATCTCCTTGAGGCGGTACGGCTCGGAGCGAACAGCGTTGTTCCGCTCAACGAGAATTTGATGCGGTGCCTCAGACTGGTTGTTCGCGAAGAAGTTGAGACGGTGACGCTGCGACTGGCGCCATGGGTGGCCCTTTGTGTGTGACATGCCTGTCGGCGAACCGCGCCAGAAAATCTTGCCCTTGGTCTTGTCCTTCCATTTGATCAGCCCCACAGTCTGGTACACGGCATCGAGAGGCACCATGACTATGTCCGAGTGCCTCAGAGACTGTTGTCAGCATGGAGGATCCCGCGAGAACATACCCTGGCGACGGATATGTACGGCACAAGGTTGACCGACGCGAATCGGTCGTCCCGGATTGCGACTGAGTTCTGACGTTAGTTCGGAACCTGTGGGAACCTGGGCTCGGATCCCAGAACCGGGAAACTCACCATGTGCCGCATCTCGGTGTTGTAGCAAACATCCAGGTGCATGTAGAAATCGCCCACGAACGATTTTGGACGTGAAACCTCGGTAGAGGCGTCTTGCTCCTCGTTCAGAACCTGGGAAAGGGAAGACTGCTTGAGGGGGCTATCCGGAGGGCATGTCCATTGCCTGAAGGTTAGCTGAGTATGGGTGTATCTGCGCACCATCCAAAAGTCCATCGCATGTTCTGCTCGGCGCTGTTCAGCTGTGCAGGAGACCAAACTGCTGTTAGCTTGCGCAAGCCTCACAGAAATTTACCCTTCCCTGCACGTCCCAATGCTTCGGAGCGCTTCTGGAAGTCGTAACTGTCGATTAGCAAGGGCGATAGACATGCGACTCACTGGACCTGCCCACGAGGCCCATCATCGATGTTGAATACAATCTTAAGTGGGGGATCCATCTGGAAGAACGCCTCTGGGAACTTGGACAGAATGGGGAGCATAAGAGTGAGGGTGTTGCTGGCTGTCAGCTTCTCCTTCTAGATCTAGAGCTTACTTGCAACGCCACGACCAAGCGTCGGTACCTGCGATCTTGACGCGTCCACGTCCACGTGTGTGCCAGTCCTCTGGCTCCCAGTCGCCATCCTCGTCGCACTGCGTACCCTGATCACCCTTGCCATCGGGGACAAACGAGATGGTGTACATCATCTCCTTGTTCTCTTGGATGTCGATGCGCTCACGGAGTGTCTGTGCCGATAGCGACAGGTACTGCAAGAACGGCTTGTGCGCCATAGGGAACATAGAGGGCAGCCATACTGAGTTTGTGCTGTTCACAAAGGCATACCTGGAATGTCAGCGAATGGAGGAGCATCCAAGTGAAGCAAGAAGCTTATATTTGATGGTAGAAGCTTATATCTTGCTCATCGCTGTCACCAAGGGCACTTCACTGGAAGCCAAATCTGGCGGCGCAGGGTACTCACCACTTGTCAAAACCCTTTGGCGGCTTCATGCCCCATGTCGAGGTGTAGTCCTTGACGGCGTCCTTGAGAGTGTGTCGGCGATTTATGCGAGCCTCAATTTTGGCTGCCTGCTTTCGTCCGCGCTCAATGAGGAGCTTGATGGGGTGAACTGTGGTGTGTTGTGTAGGTTCGTAGAGGAACTCGCCGCGTTGGTTGAGCTTGACGGAGGGAAAGTTGACGTCCTGGTTCGTGGTGCGGAGAGGGTGGTCGGTGAGGTGGCCGTCGGTGAGCTGGAAGCGCGACTGGGCATGCGACCCGGTCTTTCCACGAATGTTAGGCTCGACGGTCTCCAAGTCGTCCATGGATTGGGAGTGCGCTTCACGTCCGCCACGTCCAGCGATCGCCTCCGTCTGGTTGAGCTCAGAGTAGCGGCTGATGACGAGGTGCGCAGCGTAGACAAACAGCACGAGAGCCGCGAGCGTCATCAGACGCGTGAGTGACCGGAGCAGCATGGCGGCCCGGAGACGATGAGTCGGTGGTGTTCACAGAGTAAAAAGAGATAAGACGACAAAGAAGAAGCAACGAAAGGAAAGGATCTCGAGGCGTGGGGTTTGGATGAGAATCCGAGCTTTGTGCGGCACGAGATCGGTCTGCCAGAAGCTTGGAAGGTTTCTTTGTCTTCTGGACTCGGATTCTGTGTGTGGTTCTGCCAAACTGCGGGCCGCGGGGCACAGGTATGATCGACCTCTTCCGTTCCCGTTAGCCGCTGGCCGCCGTTGGTCTGTCCTTCATCTGCCAACGGCTCACTCGGCGGACCCGAAGAAAGGGACGACGCGACGGCGGAAGCTAGAGTGCATGGAGTGGGTGGGCCTCGCGAGGCCTCGAGGCTTCGGGAGGCGTGCGCAGAGAGGGCCTGGGGGAGCAACAAGACACTTTGTTCTCCGTGTGCTAGTGCGCAATTCAGCCCTTCTCGCTGATCGCTGAGCTTTCCCTTTACATCTGTCCGCTGAAGAAGCGGAGCAGGCAGCCCTGCTGTACCACTGTACTGCTGGCCTGCTGGGCAGCTGGGCAGCTGTAGGAGCCGCCGGATCCCTCCGCTTGGACCCACTCCCTAGAAGCCGTCCCCCCTTATCTCATCTTATCCCTTCTCACTGTCCCGCGACGCGCCGCGCCGCGGCATGAGTGCCGTCACCGCCGTCCCTCGTCCCTTGCTCTCTCACATACACACAGTTTTTTGGGTGGCGCATGGCGCAGGGTCGCCAGCAGACACAAATACATTGGTGCTCACTGCATACAGGTCTGTGTGCAGTAGCTTCTCGGAATAAGTTTTCCTTGAAGTAGTTAGGACAGCCAAAAGCTACAAGGAAATTGAATAAAGCTGGAACGAAATGGATGTGCGCACTGTGGATCACACACCCTGCATTACTCAAATCCCTGTCTATCCCTGGGCCATGCACTCTGGGTTCATGCCGGCAGTGGTAGCCTGCAAGCTGCAGCGCTGCAGCGCTGTAGCGCTGCATGCCGCCTATGTCTACAAGTCCCTGGCCCGCAAAGGAACGCACGGACCCAGGGCGAGGCGAGATGACGCCAAGGGCACGGGCGCCCAGGGCAGAAAGGGGACATGGGACATGTGCCTGGCAAGGTCCGATTGAATGGTCCATTATGGGGGCAGATCAATCTCCACAGCCAGGCAGTATGACTAGACACAAGTGGAAAGCATGCAGAACACCACGGCCAAACCTTACCTCCTGCCTTGCTTGCTGCTTGGGCCCCCCTGCCTGCGGCGCCGGCCGTTCCAGTCCCGCATCCAGGTTCCAATTCCCCGCCTCGCTGCTCTTCCGAACATCACCCCGGTGTCGTCCCGGCTTGGCGGGTGCGAGAAAGAGGTGCAAGAAGGAGACGAAGAGGTATACGTGGGCTGCCCGCATGCTGTCAGTTGATCTCGGCTCTGCCGGCAGCCCGCAGAAAAGAACCCATCCGTTGCGCGCTTTGCAGCTGGCAGAGATGGAGAGGTGGATGGTAGAATGCGGCAAACGTCGCCGAGTTCCCTGGTCCCTGCGCATCGATTACTCCGAGCTCGGCAGAAAATGTGATACTCGGATGGTTAAGCAGGCATGCATACCTAGCTATCTAGTGTGCAGCACAGACTTGTCTGACCTTTGCATTGCGTGCTCTTGTGTAGAGCGGCTGTCGATGTGTGGAATGTGCAGTGTAAGCTTGTCCAGAACAAGCTCGTATTCCAGCTTTCCATCGCGCCAGTGTAGCTTACTCCCACACCTCGGTTTGGCGACAAGCGCATCTTGATAGCGGTAACAACACTGCTGTAAACTGTATGAGTGTACCTCCTGAGTTTGTCGGGCAGTCAACCCACTGCCTCCGTTGTCAAGCGGCTGTTTTGTTGACCTTGGTCCAACCTCCAGATTAAAATAAGGTTTCTCCCGTGCCAGTCCCGGGTTCCTTGCAGTTACGACGGGGACCTCACGCGGCTTGGTGTGGTGGGAACGCGGTGCCGACTGGTGGATCGTAGAGCCGCTCTTGTCTCGCGCGGACATGGCCTGAAGGACAAGTATCGGTTGGGCTATGACAATGTATGCTGACGCAGGACGCAGTCTGCAGACCCCCGCTGGTCCAGTTTATAAACTGGACTAGCTTTGCTAGTTCTTCGTTCCTGTTTGCCCCACTCCCACGACCACTCGACCCCGACAACCGTTGAAAAGGGAGTTGCTTCCTAGGAACGCAACGGCGGACAGGGCCGTGAGAGTGGGAACATTACGAGGAGAACTAACTAGATGAACATCAATGAAGGACTGAGATGGGCAACATGGCGAGCCGGAAACCATGGTCGATGACGATAGATGGTCGAAACCCTCGTTGACCTCGGGACTCCAAACGCTGTAGAGCTTCCAGAACGTCCTAAAAAGCTTCCTGGTCTCCAAGCTGGAGCCCAAGTTGGAGCCAAGCTCGTGAATGTTGAAAGGAAGAGGTGCTCCGCGAACCCAGTGCTGACGACCGGGGTGTCGCGAAAACCCTATATGCAGAATCACTGAGCTTCTGACGCCTGAGTCTCATTGAGTGAAACGCTGTTCGCGCTAAATAGAAGCCTTAGATTATATGTGCACGCAGGCAGTCTCTTCAGCTTGGCAGTGACTTGTTCCACTGGTTTGACGGACCATCTTCGTCGAGTGCCCACGTTCAACTATACAGAGCTGGAAAGTGGACTGCGCTCGCCAGAGTAACCACATAGCGCCAACACAAAGAATGCTGAAAGTGAGAGACCAGGGTATAGTGGTGATTGCGCCTGTTACCGCCAAAAAGCAGTCTGATCCCATCCATATGGAGGAGGGCAGCAATGCTTCAGTCCTTGGTAGACGGTACGTTGTGACTCCGTGTATGATTTGCAGCTTCACTGAGCGACTGCACGGGTTGATGTTCAAAACCGCCCAAGACTTCGAGGTGAGCTCTGTTCTCGCAGGATGGTTCATCATGGTCCCTAATTCTAATGGATCTCCTTCTCTGCGTTGTGTCTGGGCCACTCTCCTTTCGGAATTCACGCGTTCATCAGCTGTTTGGGAAAAGGATAGCTTTGTCGAGCTGCCGTTCGGACTTTTTCTTCAGAGACCCAAGTCCGTGCTGGGATGAAAGCGAAGTCAAGCCACCACCAGCATCCCCAGCCACGAAACAAGCGTCCTGCTAGCGTCCACGTCATCACAAGCGGCGCAGTCAGTAAATTATCAGTCTGATACTATGAGAATATACTGCAGAGCCAGCAGTCGGGTGCGTCTGCGATCTTGTCCCAGGTCAGTTTGACAAACGGGGATCACTAGGCTGAGTAATACTCTCATAAGTATGTCGGTGGCTCCCTGTGTCAACCTTGCGATGTTGATGCCAGAGATAGTGTCCGTCTGCGTTATTCAAGACAATGTTCCTCACCGCACCAGCCGCAACAACACACGAAATGTGTTTGTCCTTGCCATAAGACCAGACTTGCTCCGCAAAGTCGCCTGGGTACTCCCACACCCAATAACTCTATTAATCCATGAGAGTAATGTTGTATGAATGAAACTGCTGTTGCTTGGTGCTTCAGATACTCTCCATTGTTGTGCGTCTACCACATTCACACCTTCATCTTCCGCGTGCGCGACCTGCATGAGACCCATCGGTCGGCCGGTTACTCGGTAGTCTCGATCTCAGGCTCGCCCTCGACCTCCACCTCGGGCCTAACGCGGTTGATGACGTTCATACGCTCTGTGTGTCAGTGTGTGATCGTGAGAAGTGAGAAGGTGTAAGTCCATTAACAGGGACATGAGCCTCCTCTCATCTAAGCTGCTGCTCACGGTGACGAAGGAGAGGACGGTCGGGCAGGGGTGTTCCGTCAGCAGCGGTACCGCCAGACCGCATCTCCAGCTCAGCCTCAACATAGACGGTTGATCTGGGGTTAGCTTTACATCGGAAAGTATCACGCTCACCCTTTGCCGACGCGCGCAAGCTGCTTCTGCGCGACCTCGGAGAACGCAAACACGGTGTGCCATGACGTCGGGGGCGGGAGAGGGCCTTAGTCCATTAATAAATCGTTTCTCTGTGAGGTGTGGGTAAATGTCACGCACTGCCGGTCTCATCCTGCCCGTACGGCCCAACCATTGTCGCGACGCTGTATGTGTAGTACGGCTTTCCGGTGGAGGTCTAAATCAGCGCCTGTAGCTCGTATCACACACCTCGCGGAGAACCGGGTCGTTGCCGAGACGGCCGATGAGCGTCAGGCGCGACATGTCCTGCGCGACCGCCCGGGTCGTGGAAAAAGACTGGGGTTAGAGAAGCCAAACCGCGAGACGTACGCGGACGCTCTGCTTAAGGGCGTGACGGGCGAACATAATGAGTGGCAAGGAATTTAGAGATGTAATGGCGGTGAGTTGCACAAGATGAACAACATGAGAAACAACAAGCAGACGACTGTTCTCGGTTCTGGCAGGCCAGTGCGGGTGAGGTGGTCGCCACTTAATGCACCATTAGGAAACCGTCCAAATCTCCGCAATTTACCGCATTACATCATTTTGTAATCAAGGTTTGCTTGAGCCTTTGCTTGGGAAGATTGCCACGTGAGGATCGGGGCCCCGGTTGAGATAAGGTTTTTCAGACGCACCAAAGGCGAAAGGAGACTCGATCGGGTGCCGCAGCGCCGGCGGCGCCCTTCTCCGACATGTCAACAGCCGATGTCAACAGCCGACTGTACTGTCCTCGTATACTCCACATCCCGACTCTTTCCCGTTGCGTACCTGCATTCGCATTCGGGCAGAGCAAAGCCTTCGCTTCTACATGATTCATAATTACTCGATTTATCAGCCTTCCAGCACGGGCATATGTGCTCAACGTCCACTTCGCGCACTTTACTTATCACTCAGTAGCTAGTGGGGAACTGACAGGCGCCTCCAGGGATGAAAATGTGCCGAAAGTCACGATTGGCGTCCAACTCCTGCCCGCTCATCGCAGTTGCCAAATAAGGCCTGTTGGTTGGCATGCAGAGACAGAACCCCATTCGAGCGGAGTGCGTATATACTGTCAAGGAACGATGGAATTTGACGAACATCCACATATCCGGAACCGGCCCGACGCGTCGGACGCGTTCTTGCCTGTACGCGTCACAGATCGACAGCGTTCATTAAACGGCGAGCGGGAGGAACAAAGCCACATCTGCCATTCATCGTTGATAAGGATATCTCACAAATAGCTTCCAGTCCACGGAATAGCCCCAGGCAAGATCATGGAGACGGCTTGGTGCTGCTGTCGGAAAGTCGGAAACCCCTCACTTGCCCACGTTTGATGGGGCAACAAGGGAAAAGCGGGTAAAGCACAACACGGAGTGTCGGGGACCCACCCATACCAGTCACGCGCTGTACGTGGTCAATGCATGGCCATGCACCCGTTGAGTAATTCACGACGAGTGGCCTGTCATTTGTTGCACGTACGCGTATACGCGATACGAGACAGAGAACACGCTGGAGCAGAGGTGCTGCAGAAGAGGTCATGGCCTGGGGCCCGTGCGGCTTCGGTTCGTTTCAAAGACAGCCCAACCCCGGACACACTGGCGTGGCAAGGTCGAGGCCTAGCAGGGTAGCAGCCACCGGGTTGAGACGATCGAGATATCGAAATCCAGACGTCACTCGTCGCACCTCTCGCGCGTGACCCATCTGGAGCCACTAGGCCACTAGGCCATCAGGCCTCCAGGCCATTAGCCCATTAGGCCATGGACCACTTGGCCACTAGCTGTGCATTAGATGCGCAAGATGCACGAGAAGCACAAAACAAAACCAGTTGAGCCTAGCGTGGATTCGAGGGGCGCGAGGGGTCCGAGCGCTCACAAGGGTTCGTGAATTCGTGACCTCATGGCCTCATGAGTGGCATGAGTGGTGGGCCTGATGGCCTGGTGGCGGTGCGCCGGTGCGTACTGGTGCGGCAAATAAACACTATCAGGCAACAAAAAACTAGACAGATTATTTGTCTCACTTTGTAACAAGGTTAAGTTTCTAATGTTCGGCTACCACATATGTAATCGTTGTTGTAATGGGACGATCCTGCAGATTAAGCAATCCGATGACCCTCACATCTGTCGCATGCAGTGCCTAAGTGAGGTGGGTTCTTCTGCCAGTCGTGTCTCCTCTGCCTTCCTCATTCCCCCTCACGCTCTCCTTCAACGATCGCACGACGACGACAACGACGACGACGACGACGACGACGACGACGACGAAGGGAAGGTGACGACAGTGACGACGTGACGACCCCATAGATAGACTGCATCGGCATCGACAACATAGCATTTAGCATCAACGATACCCACCTTTGATTCCCAACGTCTCGTCCTCCCCATTCTACCCGTCGTGTCCAAGTCATCAAGCTCGTCTGGAAATTCCATTTTCAGCGGGTTTCAACAAGATTTCAAGGCGTTTTCTCATCAGTTGCCGGTGTGCTTCTTCCATCCACGACTGTCACGACGCGTTATTGTTCTTGCTCTCACACTAAGACGCTTGCTACAGGTCGCCGTTGACCGCTGTAGAACATCACAAGGATCTTTCCAGCTGCTGATCTGTTGACTGTTATAAAGCTGCAAGGATTCAACAGTGGCCGCAATTCCCAGCTCAAACGATTCGCGATTCGCGATCAATACAGCACACGGCTACACGGTAGACACACACACGTCAATACACTGCACACCTCACCTCCCACCGAGCTCTCGGCCTGCAACCCACCTTCCTTCCCTCTCATATACCACTACCAATTAGCTGGGTACGTCTCTCTTCTGTCTCCCCCCCCCCCCCCCCGTCTGACTCTCCTTCTCGTCTTCCCTCTCTCTATCATCTCTTACTTTCACTTTCTTCTCCTCTCCACCTCCGCCACCCTTCATCACCCATCCTCTCCTCCAAACCAATTTCCTTCCCTCTTATCACGTCGACCCCGCTCTCACACTAACTCTCTCTCAAGACCTTCAAGCGCAGCGCGGCAGCCTCATTGTCTTTAGAATCATCAAGAAGCAACGGGAAAGAGGAACAGCATCGTCCAGCAGCATCGTTCAGTGTACTCAGCCACTCCCTTCCCGCCGTGACGCTAAGCACACCTCGGCACCATGACTGCTGATGTTGTTGAGGACGGGCTTCCTGCCTTCCTCCCCACCGCACCTCCGCCCCAGAGCTCCCCCGGGTCGTCGTCCACTAGTGACCTTGACGGTGCCATGGAGCAGCTCACAATAGTGAACGAGGATAAGGCCATGTCGCCACCTCAGAATCAACAACAGTCACCTCCTCAAGGTCATCAGCTGCACCCCCTTCCTCCTCGTCCTCAAGATCTGCACTCTTACCCCATGTTTCCCGTTGGGGATATGTCACTTCCGTACGGTGGCGACTACCATCAGTCCCAGCCTCCATGGACGACGGCATACCCTCTTCCTCCTATCGTGGCCCATCCAGGCCCAATACCCTCTCTTGACACTCTCGGGCTTGTGCATGGTTCAGGAGGCTCTCGTCCGGTTCAGGCCATGTTCCACCCAACGTTTGAACCGATTCCAGTCCCCACTCGTCCCCACCCTTACCTCGTGAGTTCATTGTTCGGTGAGCGAAGGTACCATAAGCTTACACCTAGGGTCACCCAGTCATCTATGTCAGCTTCGTCCCCAGTGGGATGACTGCCGATGAATTTGATCAAACGCTCCGTCGCCAGGGGATCGCCGCCTCGGCCATTCGCCTCCCTGATGCTGTTAACCCTCGCGACCGTCTGTATCCCGACAGCTACTACGGCTGGATGACGAAGAATGGTGAGACCAAGTTCCAAGTGTAACCTGACACCGCAGGCTGCCTTCAGTTCGATTCGCTTCATGACACCGAGAAGGCATTGTCTATCCTCATGTCGCACCAGTACTTCGTTACCAAAGGTATCCTCATTTCCGCAATGACACCGTCGAGCGGCATTCCTCTTCCGCCTGCTCCTGTGGCACCCCGTTTCATCCGCCCGGTTAAGTTCACGTCTCCCGAGGAGGCAGCGACTTACCCTCAGCCGGGCCAGCTTTGGGACTATGTCCGTCCTTGGGGATCTGTTCGCGAGATCTCGGTAACGCTTGAGGAGAGTAACTCCGGTGATGCGCAACCTGGTCATGGAGAGTGCCGCTGGCGGGCCAAGGTGCAGTTCTGGTATGAGGACGAAGCGGTTCGGTTCGAGACCAATCACATGAACATCGGGCCCCTCGCTGGTTGGGAAATGTGAGTTCTGTATTCATCAGCTGCTGACTCGTCCCAGCAATGTATGTCGCGACCCGTCTTACATCCCAATGGCTCCTCTTCCTTTCCAGCAGCCGGTGTCAATGTATGGTCCGCCCATGGGACCTCCGTTTGCGCCGATGGGCGCCATGATGGAGCAGCCGTTCTCGCCGCCCTCGATACACCCTCATCCATTGCCTTTCTCCCCTCAAGCCATTCATGTTCAACCGTTCTCGCCGCCTACGATGCACCCTCAGCCCTTTTCACCGCCTGCGATGCATCCTCAGCCCTTCTCGCCGCCGATGGTGGTTCCACAGCTGCCCCAGACCGCTCAAACTGCAGCTGCTCAACAATTTTCGCCTCCAGTGATGCAGCAGTGCTTGCCCGCCCCTCATCCCATGGCGCCCCACCAGTTCTCTCCGGCGGTGCCGTCTCAACAGATTACGCCGCCCTCAATGAGTCACCAAATTCCGGAGGCTGCTATGTCGGCTCCAGCGATGCCCATGCATCCAGAAGGCCCCCCGTACATGTACCCAACTCCGGGGGCTCACTTTGCTTCTCTTCCTGTGCCAAGGAACGGAGAAGTTACTGTCTCTCCGCATGGCATTGTCACCCCTCTGTCGCCTGTGTCGCCTTCCCCTGTCCACCTGGTGAATGGCTCAGTGTCTTCGATTCCCAGCTCTGAGCCTTCAGTTGATGGTCTTCAGGCCAACGGCATCGGCTACATCATGCATCCCGGACAATTTGCGCCAGGCTCGGGCGAGCTTATTGCGCCGCCCGTAGGTGCTGTTCCTATCGTACCGCCTTCGCCGCCCCACCCACCCGCTCGATACATGGCTCCCTGGACCATGCAGAACGCAGGTGCCAGTATGCCAGTGTCGCCACCGTACCCTGTTGAACACTTCCCAGAGGATGGCTCCCACTTCCGTGACAATCAGAGCGGCCGGGCCAACCGGAACAGGAACTGGAGGCAGGTGCCCGGTGGCTATGTGGCAGACGACGGTATGGTTGTACAGCACATTCCTAACCGCCTCCCTCCCTCTGCTCGAAAGGGACAAGGCCCGCGCCCCTATTTCGACAATTGCAGCTTGATCGTAAAGGTGCGTTTGCATTTGTTCTGGAACTGACTTGGCAGAACCTTGGTCCGGATGTCTCATCGGCCTTCCTGGGCGATGTGTTCTCGAAGTTTGGTCCAGTCATCAATGTGCGCCTCATGCGCGACATCAACCAGCGCCCACGCGGGTTTGGGTTTGTGACATTCCAGTCGTCTGATGATGGTGAGATAACGCCGGCGGTCTCAACTGACGACCAGCTGCCTACGCCATGAGCCACATGAACGGTGCTCCCCTGGCCGGACGTCAAATCTTTGTCGGTTTCCAGGAGTCGCGTAACGGACCTCAGCGGTTCTCCAGCACTCGTGGCCGCGGCGGTGGACGTGGTGGTGCAAGCACCGGTGTGCGGAGAGGCACTGTATTTGCCGATCGCAGTCGTCCAATGAAGGAGACCGTTAAGGACGGGTTTGTGGAATGTGCGCCTGGCTCTATCGCTCCCAAGGGTCCTCCCTCGCCGGAGAAGCTTAAGACTCCGGAGCGTGCTATCTCAAACCAGGCCAAGACCTGCTCTAGTACTCCCGCGTCGGCTCCTTCTCGGCTTCAGGTGTTCACTGCTGTCGAGTGTGCGAAGAATATCTCGCATGAGAACGTCACCCTTGAGATGTTCTCCACGATGTCCCCAACCGAGGTGCTCACCGTTCTCAACGCTGGCGGGAACGATCTCCTGAGTAAACTTGACATCACCAAGCAACCCTCCACTGTTCGTCTCGATCACAGCCCCCGGTCGAAGAAGCTTTCTATTATTACAGCTGCGCACAAGTCCATCCTCCACCTGGTAAGCTTTGGCGCCATTACAGACTGATCAGATACTTACGACAGCCTTCCGTACAGGATTTCAGCCCTAGTCGTCTTGTGACTGCCATACGCGAGTATGTGAATGCCCTCGACGACAAGGACGAGGAGTCGTTCACTGAACTGTAAGGTCATCGAGCGCACATTGTTGCTAATTAGCAGACTTCGTTACCCCACCGCTGTTAGTGCCATGGTCATGAACCAGCTCAAGAGTTCCCGCCCAAGCCCGCGTCCGGCGTCAAACAAAAGTCTTCCCGTCTGATTCGTTTGAGCCAAACCAACCCAAGCATGTGTTCTGTATACCCACCCATTCCACTCTCACATATTCCCGTCCCCATCATAGTTTTGGCAGCGCCGTTCCTGTCCATAGTTCTCTCCTTCCTCCCATGTTATGTACATTGTTCCCTTTGATACTGTTAGCGCGTCCCTCTGGTTTGGTGAATACCGTGCATGACAACCAATTTATGATACTACTCTGCGTTGAACCCCCGTTCCCCCCATGACCCACCGCCAGCGAGCATCGGCCCTGGTCCTGCTCCTGGTCCCGGTCCTGGGCCACCACCAAACTGGCCTGGCGGCCCATTAGGCGGCATCATGCCACCAAGCAACGCGAGCGGGTTGATACCGGCGGGTATGGGCCGTCCGGGACCTGGTGCCCCAGGCGGCGGGCCCCCAGGACCACCTGTGTTCGGACCAGGACTCATCATCATGTTAGGGTTCATGAACCTCTCGCCAGCGCCCAGCGCCAGAGCCTGAGCTTGCACTGAAGCCTGTGCCTGCGCCTGCGCGGCCGCGTGCGGCGAGGTCTGAGGGGGCCGCATCGGGTGAGGGCTACCCTGGGCAGGTGATGGGGGGAGATGTGGGTGTGTGCCGACGGGCGTCGCGAGTCCGGGAGATGGCCCATGAGACTGTCGAGAAGGAGTGGGCTGCGTGGTGCTGGATGACGAGTTTGGGCGGCCAGATGCTGGCAAGTTGCCAGCCGTAGAGCGAGGCGTACTCGGCTCCGGACCATTGGCATTCGGTGTTGCGCCAATTCCACTGGGGCCAGCGACGCTTGCGGCACTGGTACCATTCGGGAGATCGTCCGGAAGCTCTTTAGGTGTCGGCGGAGGCGGCGTGGCGGGCGGAGGCTGCCCATGGGTATAGTACAGGAGGCTCCCGCGGTCGTACTGAAGGAGTTTGGTGTTGTAGTCTATTTGCGGTCCGCGCGCCGCGCGCGCCTGGATGAGGAGATGGTTCCTGCACGTCAGCTAAGTTTCTTCCTTCGACGTACCAGTAACTTGCGCTTGACTGGATGTCGGCGCGGTCGGCGGGCGTGAGCGGCGGTGGGGGATCGTGCCTGCGTGTGCTGTGGGCCCACGGCGACGGCGGAGGGAGAATGGGCGTTGATGCGCCCGGCTCCTCGTCCGGCTCGTGCTTGATGCTCACCCGCGGCGTGGCGGAACGCGAAGTGCTGCGCCGCGGGCCGACCATCGCGTCCAACCGTTGCCGCCAGTACGCTTGCGCGAGGGGCGAGGCGTGCTGTGCTAGGCGAGCGCGCTTCGCTGGGCGGTCCTCGTCGTCGTGCGGCGTGCTCGTTCTTGTACCCAGAAGGCTGGCAGCAATGCTCGTGCTCGCCGCGCCGACGCTGCCACTTCGGCTCCGGCTCCGGCTTCCGCTCCCCGAGGGAGACTTATCCCCGGACTCGTCTGCTTTCTCCGGTGTTCGTTGTCCGTCTTCCGTCCCCTCGCGCTCTCGGCCCGTCGCGTCGCGTCCTATTGACTCGCTTCCTTCTCCTTCTCTTTCCCCTTCCTCGCCATCTGTTTCCTCACTTCGCTCACGCGCCAATAATGCGAGATATTCCTCCCGCTGCTCCGGCGCCAGAAAAGAATCGATGTCAAACGTATGTCCGCGGGCGTGAGCAATTTGCTGGGCGACAAGGAGCACCTCGAGCGACGGCTGCGCGTCGTCTCTCGCGCCCGGTGAGCGCGCCTCCCCCTCTGGTGGGGGGAGGTACAGCGTAATGGGGCGGGGCGGACGGGCGCGCGGCATTGTCAGTGGGTCGCGGGCCGGTGCAAAGAGGGCCGCACCGCCGCGAAA
Source organism: Apiotrichum domesticum (assembly GCA_001599015.1). Classification (NCBI taxonomy): domain Eukaryota; kingdom Fungi; phylum Basidiomycota; class Tremellomycetes; order Trichosporonales; family Trichosporonaceae; genus Apiotrichum; species Apiotrichum domesticum. Next base: position 1,334,855 of record BCFW01000003.1, on the reverse strand, counting down.
GGGAAGAAAGTCAAACGCGCTAGGGTGCGCCGAGGTGGGGTGCGTATCGCAGCCAGACGTCTATTCCCGTGATCCGTGGCTGTGGCCTTGGCTTTGTGAAACGGCCGCGATGTGCGCTAAACGATGGTGGTTGGGTGCGCGTGATATAGTTGATGCCAAACACGAATGTCTGTCACAGGCACTGCGTTCGCGACAACAAACAGGACGCCGGCAGGGACCCCGCGCGAGAAGGGCGAATCCAGGGGAGGGCTTGGCGGGCTTCGGATGCGGTGCTGCGGTGTTTTGCGGGCGCTTGTTCGCGGCGATGCGGCGCGGAACCTGATGGATGGCTCGGAGGTGGTGATGGATAGGAAGTGGATGGGGTCAAGAGGTGTAAAGTCACCGACAAGCACAGAGAGGTGGCTGGGACCGAACGGGTCAATGTGTACTGCAAATGTCAGCCACATGGTTACTGCCATGCTGCCATGCTCCTTGCCGCGTGGAAACATTGCCCGGTGGCCGGTGGCCACATGGCCACAAATATCAGGCTCACTACCATCCTGTGTTGTTGGAACCGTGGACATTGACTTTCAGCTTCACGACCACCTTCACACTTCGCCATGGCGCGCACCTCGCGTCCATAGACATGACAAGCACGAACCCCGCCATGACAACACGGAGAAGATGGCTTCGGCACGCGCTGTGGCTTGCGGCGCTGCTTCCGGGAGCAGCGGCACAAAATCCCCCATCGACCTCCTCTCCACCCCCACCCACCGCGTCGGGACCGATACCTGGCGCGCCCGCTGCGCAGGGCGCGCCGACCGTGCTCATTCGCGAGTCCGAAACGGCGTACCGGGTCAATCTTACCGCCCAGGCGCCAGTCCACATCTTGCAGCTGGAGCGCAGTGTATCCTCGCTATCGATCGTATTTAACCTGTACTCCGAGGGCCAGCCAGACGATGTACGCGTGTACGCGTCGACGCGCGACGGAGAACACACATTCCACCCAGGGCATACGACAGTCGAGGACCCCAGTTCTGGCGGCACCAAACACGGCGGGTACAACGCGCGCGGAGATGGGACATGGCGCGTGCAGTGGGACCATGGATTTGCGAACTGGACGTACGGGTACACTCTTGAGCACGGGCCAGACGCTGAGCACCCTGTCACACCACGTATCCTTGTTGGCCGTGGCATTGACGATGGTCTCCTGTATAACCCGGATCTTGTCAACGACGGCAACGTAACACTCTTTGTGACTGTTCGAGAAAATTGTGAGTCTGATGTGGTGAATTATGTGTGGTGTCGATTGAATGACCCATATTCGTGACGCGTTCGTAGTCCAGGCCCCCTTCTTTGTTCCTCTCTGACAGCAGTCGGCGATCACGAAGCGCTCGTGAGCCAGTTGACCCATTTCCACCCGCTAGTTGGCGACTCGACGGCGACCGAGGCTCTCGTCTTCTCGCCACTACTGTACCGCGACCCAATTCCGCAGCCGACATATCCAAACTACACTCTGCCTGGGAGCGAGCTTTCCCTTCCAGAGTGGGACGTTGTTCGCGAGTCCGTGGGCCGAAATTCATCTACTGCGCACACAAACTTTCCGCTTGGCAGAGGCCAGCTGTCGCAACTCTTCGTCATCGAGACGGAAAAGTCACCCGTTCCGCTCGGCCTCGCACACTCGTATGCTGCCGTGACAGCCATGGAGGCTGCTGCGAAGAATGACACCAACAGCCCCACTGGCCCCGTTCTCGGCAACTCCACGCAGTGGGTTGCGCTCGGTGGCGTGGAGGGCTTTCGCACCTGGGTCATCGCGACTGGCCTCAAGCCCAACACAAACTACACCGTCTGGGCGGCATCAGAAAGCGGGCCCATCATGACCCCGCCGGCGTGGTTCGTGACCAAGGGCGGTACGTACAGCGGCCAATTCGCAACTAACGACAGACGACTTTCCCTGTGCGCTCGCGCCGCCGACAGACCTCTGTCCAGGGGTGGCCCACGCCGTCCCGTTCCCGAAAGCGGACGGGAGTGTTCTGGCCGCCATTCCTGACGCCGTCAACCAATCGATCTCGGACAACCTCGAGGCATTCGCAAGCTCCCTCGGCGCGGCGGGCCTCGCGTGTGGGCGTGACATGTACTCGTTTGTCGCGACCTGCCTCGACTGCTACACCGCGTACCGACAGTGGCTGTGCCACATCGTCCTCCCGCAGTGTGCAGCGGCGGATCCACCGGCGTTCCAGAACGTGTTTGGGAAGAACGCGCCCACAAAACCGCTCACGGTGCAGCGCACCCCCGACGACCCGCGCAACCCCAACTCGTCCATCACGTTCCCGTACACCGAGCTCCAGCCGTGCATAGGTCTGTGTACCGCCGTCGAGCGCAAGTGCCCGAACTCGCTCGGGTGGACATGCCCCCACCGCAACTTCAATGCCAAGGAGAGCTACGCGTACATCACAAAGGATAACAAGAAGAACGATGGCAACGCGCGCACGGGGTGGCCAGCGCAGGATATCTGGGGAAATAGGTGGTGTAGTATGTAGGCCGGAATGAGAGTGCCAGACGCTGGCAGGACTCTCGGCGGCACACAGAAAGAGACGCTCGACGAACCCTTGGCTCGGATTGTACAATTATTGTAGACCTCTTGCATACTGTAGACTAGCTCGTTGCGTCGTGCATATTAATATGATTACCATGGACGCGGGCGATGCCTCGCCCTCACTGCTTACGACTGCATGACAACCACAACATACAAGTACATACACGTCAAGCCTTATGGTGCTGGGTTCGCGGGCGCGGGACTGTCCATTCGCGTGTCGCCGCCGGGGCTCATCATCGAGCGCACGGGGCTGCGGGCTGGGCTACGGGCGGGGGTGCGGACTGGACTTTCCATGCTCGTGTCCGCGTCCAGGCCCAGGCTCTGGCCACGCGACCACCGTCCCACACTCTCGAGGTCGCTGTCGTCCGTGTCCAAGTCTGTTGCCATACGCCGCCGCGACGAGAGGTTGCGCATGACGCGCTCGTCGTCGCTCCCGTCTCCGCCGCGCTGCCACACATAGTAGCCGGAATAGCGCTTGCCGCCGCCCTTCTCCTCGGGCCAGTCCGTCACGACATTCTTGACGTGCCGGAACCCGTTCTTGTGTACGACCTTGACAGAGGGCTTGTTGTTGTCCTCGACAATCGCGACGACATTCTCTACCCGCATAATGGGACGGATCCACGACTCGAGAACAACGCCGACAAGCTCGCTCATGATGCCCTTTCCGTGCGCCGCGGGCTCAAGGACGTAGCCTAGATGCCACGTCTGACTCGAGAGCGGGGACGCGAGCACCTGGTCCTCGGTACGCGTTGGGCCGCCCTCGGTCAGCGGCTCGAGGTCGGGAGACATGCCGACGTCTCCGACGATGCGCTGCTCGCGCGTGTCCCACAGCGACTTGAACGGCAGACCAAGGATGATCACATCATGGTGCACCTCGAGCGGCGTCGTTGGCGCATCCGCCGCGTCCGGAAGCTCAGCCACACCGGCAATCAGTGCCGTGAGGAATGTGACGTGCTTGTGCAGGTCGGCCTGCACCCACTTTTCCGCATACGGACGCTTCATTCTGGGGTCAGAGTGAAACAGACATAACACCCACGGGTATGGGAGACGGTATAGGCGTTTGCCGACATCGGGGTGGTTGAATAGCGTGACCTGTGTGTTAGAAGTCCGTTGACCGAACGGGGCGAGGCAGTAGTAACAACACATGGACGACGTGCACAGGGAAGAGCAGGCGAAAAAGCAGTGCTGCAGACGTGCGCAGTACAACAAGACTACGCGTTTCTGCTGTACATTGCAACAGGACCATACGCGTCGCGTCTGAAAGTCCGAAGTCGAGAGCCAGCACTCGTGTGCGACGCACGAGCACTATCCGTACGGTCCGTGCGGCGCGGACGGATGACACGAGTGTAATGTCTCCGAACCAACGGGGGAGCGTTCCGCAAACAACGGCGGGCGATATACGCATGTTTGGACTAGGATCCAGCGTATCATCTTGTCCCAGATCCAGGACCCTCCGAGGCTCGGCACGAAGAAGCGAACCCTCCGGCCACTGCGCCTCTATCCAAGGTTCCGCTTCGCCTCTGGCCATCACTTACAATATCATCCTCGATGCCTTCACGGAACGGCGTGACGCGGAGATGAGGGAACGATGGGAGCTGGAGGTATGGCTCTTGACGTTCTGTGTCCCAGCGGAGGGCTGTGGCAAGTTTCTCGCGGTAGGCCGGGGAGCCAAAGTCGACGTCGGGAGCTTCTGGCGAGTTGCGGTCCTTGAGGCGGAGGTCGATATCCGGCGCCGCGAGCGCCTGCGAGACGGAGGGGGCCCCGCCATCGCCGATGTCGAGGGTCAGCAGCTGCTTGACCGGCGGCGAGGCGGGGGTCACCGCCAGCGTCACGGGTGATGGGTCGGCCATGAGCTATAGGTTGATGTTGTGATGGGATGAGACAGTAGTCAAAATGAAACAACAATGCAGCGAAAGGAGGTGAGAGAGAGTTGTGAGATCTGGCGATGGGAGGTGGGAGATGTGGTGAACGGCGGAGAGAGGGGAATGTGTTTGGTGGATGTGACTCTCTTTGACGTTGTCTTGCTGGGTGTTTGCTGTTGTGGATGCGACGCTATGGCAGTGTGGCCAGTGGAAGCGAGAGGGTGATGTGGTTGGGGGAAGAGAGAGAGAGAGGAAAGAGGGGGAGAGGGGGAGAGCGAGGGTTGTGATGGTGGTGGCTTTATTTCAGCTCTGGGTCGGTGGCGGTTCTCACAATAAAGGGCTCGCCATCGCATCGCGAGCAGACGGACACTTGGGCTACATACACACTACCGCGTTCCCTAACTCTCATCTCCATGCATCACTCCTCTTGTGTGGTTGCTCGCCAGGGACGCCGACCTATGCGGGACCTGGGGCCTCTGTAGTCCTTGCTCCTTGCGTCGAGGGCGACTGGGCCTGGCTGGCCGGGGCCACTGGCGTGTTGACCTTCACTGGTCTCAAACCTTGGTGTAAACCTTGATCTTGGGAAAGCGGCTGACCGTGTGTCGGCACGAATACAGGGCATTCTCTACAAAAGGGGAGCCGGGGCACACGATATCTTCCATCCACTCCCTTTTTTTTTTTTCTTGCAACAGGCAGTCGAGAACTCTACTCGAGACCACGTCCGAGGAGTGTCCCGCCTCCAGGACAGGGGCAGGCACGCCGACAGAGGAGCGCTAGGAGAGCGAGGAAAGCGTGGAGAGTGTGAGTGGGTGCGGGGCAGATAGGGAGAACGCCGAGAAGTTACCGTATGTGTACATGCAGCATCCAGCATTCACCACCATTCCACCGTTCCCCACGGCAGGCGTGTTGTTTCTATCCTGTTCAGCCGTGTATTCAGGACATCTCCCTCCCCTGTCCCATCCTCGACTCCCTGGCCTCCTTCTCATGGCGACGAGCAACGACGAGGAGCAAGCCGTGGCCTGGTAAATGCCGCACACTCAGGATCGCGTCGTCGCATCCTCTGTGCGTGGCTCCTGGCCTCGTGGCCTCCTGTAGATGGCGTTGGCGTTGGCGCCGGCGCCTCTTTCCGCCTCTTTGCCACTTCGCTCAGAGGAATATACTCCTTTCCTCACGTGTGCTTGTTCTCCCTTGATCCTTATCCTTTGCGCTTTTGGGCTTTGCCTTTGCCCGCAACGGCCCCTGGCACGACAACTGTGCAACTGTGCATCCTCTGCATGCAAGGACACACTGCAAGTACACACGTACTGCATTCCTCCCCGCCAGCCTGCTTTTCCTGGCGGCCCTTGGCAACGAAAGCTAATGGCATTGCCTCGTCCATCTATTGTTTGTGTGGCGGTGGAAGCGATGAAGCGGTGATAGAGATAAAGTAGAGACCGCATATGCCGAGTTTTTATGCATGTACCTCCAGCGAGCGATCCCGGACGGCCCGAACGAGACACGACACGCGAGTGCCGAGGGCCGGGGCCCTCGTGTCATGCTGTCCGGCACCGGGTGCTGTGCGGGAGCACTGCATCTCACCCTCGTGCCGATCATGCCCGCTGCGCAGGATCAGCAGATCAACGGATCAACGGGATCAACCGATCGTTTCGATCATCATGGCTTCCCAACGGAGAAGAGAAGACTCGATCACAATCAACTGAGGGGAAGGTGGGGGAGGATCAGCAACGTTTTGAACATGGGTATGGTGAAACCGGATCGGCACGCGGATCGCACATGGGCGTTCCTCGGGCACCCTTTGGCCTTTGGTCCCTTCTAGCCCTTCTTTCCGAGGGCCCGTGCGTGGCCCCCACGGGTCATGAGCAATGACGTAACTGCACACTGCGGACACCTGCCAGCCATGCCAGCCAGCTAGCCAGCAGCATCTCGGAACTGCGGCTTGAAAGGATCCAAGTTCACATCGTGTTCGTCGCCGCTGTGACCGCTTTCAATCGCTTGCCATCCCATCTCTCGCCGCCACCCCTTCAATCTGTTCAGACTCGTCCATCCTCTTCCGTATCCTCTCCTTTCGGTGCTTCCCTCTCTCCGATCTCCCACCCTTCCTCTATAAAGCCCACGCCATGGCCAAGGTTCCCATCGAGCTTTCTCCTCTCGGCAGAAACGCGCCAGCGGCCGCGAGTACCGCCACCCTTCCCCCGCCGTACTCTAACGACCTCCCGGGCGCGAGCGCCGACAGCAGCAGCGGCAGTGGCGCGGGTCCCACCCGTCGCGTCCCTCCTCCCCCTCCCCCGCCGCGCAACACCGACACGGCCCCCGGCGGCCTCGGCTCAGCTTACCGCCAAGCGGAGCAGCGTGCGCGCGTGGCCGTGCACAACCGCGAGGGCGGAATGGACGCTGCGAGCATCTACGGCCTCGTTGTGGCTGGGTGGTGAGTCTTCCGCGATGCTGGACATTGGAATGAAGAGCACCGCATCTGTTACGTGCGCTAACTCGCCAGGTTCGGTCTCCAGGCTCTTCCCGCGCTGCTCTTCCCGCGATTCGTGCTCTTTATGGGCCAGTCAACTCCTGGACCCAATGCGGTCTCCGCGACCCCGGAAAGGCCATACGAAGCGTTGACGGCCCTCGAGAGCTGGTTGTTGCAGGCGGTTGGGTTTGGACTGATCGCGCTCGCCGCGCTCGTGCTCTTCACCATCGTGCCGTCCCACACGCCTCGTGTCCCCGGGCGCACCGCGAGCATCACCGTCATGGCGATCCTGTGCTGCACGTGTGCGGTTGTCGGGTGGAATGCGCCCCTTGGTGCTCTAGCGACCATCCTCGGGCTCGGGAATGCCGTCGTCGGTGCGTGGGGTTGGTGGACGCTCTTCTTTGGAGAGGATCCCCACCACTTCAAGAAATACCTCAAGGAGGACTCGCGCTTCAAGCGTCTCTAGCGGGGTGACATGCCACCGGGCCGAGTTGAGATGGGAGGATGAGGCGTAGCACATGGGACGCCGATGGGATGTACGCGTTAGTATCATGAGACGACACGTCAGTGCGGATGAGAGAATCATGATGCCCGCTCACTATTCCTACTCATGCTGCATAATAACGACGGCTACAATGATAAAAAAGTGATGATGATGCAATGCGCAATGCACAACCACAGGAGCTAACCATACCAACATGTGTTCTCCTCAACTCGTACACAGATCGCCTTCCAAACTATCCATTACTTTCACTCTCTCTCTCTCTCTTCCGCTCACGTCGAGAAGGCGCCGTTGTTCGCAGCCTGGTCCTCAGCGAGCATTCGATCGCGGTCGTGGTCGGCCCGCTCGCGCGCAGCGCGCTCTGCAGCCTCCACTGCCGCGATGTTGCCCTCGGGCGTGTCCTCGAATGCCACGTTCGCATTGTCACTAGTTGGCGGTGCGTTGGGGTCTGGCGGCGGAGGACGACGATGGACTTGTCTCCGGCGACGCCGAGGAAGCGTCTGCTGGATGGGCATGGGGCGAATCTCAAGGTCGAGAGCCACGTTGGTCGCGGCCTGGAACGCCTCGATCCATTGCACGCACTGGCGCGCGGTCTCCGTCTGAAGCATGAACTGCTGGCCTTCGGCGCGGATACGAACGCAATGCTGCCGCTTCTTGTAGTCGGCAGCGAGGCCGCTCTCCGCACCTTGAAGTGTGTACTTGTGTACCAGCATGTTGTGTGCAAACGGCATGTGGCTAGCTAGCGGCGCCGACGCAGTCGAGGATGCCACCGCCGCAGGTTGCATAGATGCTCGCCGCGCCGCCTTCGAGTTGAAAAGGTCCGCATTCTTGCCGTCCCGGTTGTCAGACGGAGTGCTGGCGCCATCGCGCGACGTCGGCGTCGCAGAGCCAATGGTGCCCCGCCGCCCAGCAATGGCGCTTATCGTCGTGTTGCGCAGCGCGCCCTCCAGGGAAATGGTGTTGCGCCGCGCCTGCTTCTCTGCACGCGTGGCAGTAGGCTTGGGCGGAGTGGGCACCGGGGTGTTATGTAGCCATCGACGGTCGGGTGCAGGGTGAACGTGAAGGTGGCTGCGAATCTCATTTTCGTCGCACGCCAGGTAGGGCTCTCCGGCTCGGAGAGGGACTTTGGTCGGGTCAAATCTGTAGACAAACAGCGCCGTGCCGTGCAAGACAAAGTAGTACTTCTTCCACGCGCGTTCCCTCGCCTGCATGCCGGGTTGAGTGAACTCCATCTTCCTCGACAGGGTGCCCTCGATGTGCACACCGCACCAGTATGGCGGCAGTCGCTCGCGACCCTCCTCCTCGCGGGGCTTCGGACACGGGCCGGGAAACAAGGTCGACGAGAGGACTTCATACCTGGGCGGAGGCGGGTCGGCATCGCCATGCGACAGACGTCTCTTGAGAGGCGGCTTCTCAGGGCGGGGGGAAGCCATCTCGGGAGATCCCAGCTCGACCGCCGGAGAACGGGTCTCAGTGACAGTCTCCAGGAATGGTCGCGTGCTCGACGTTGCCACTGGTGACGACAAGTTTATCATAGATTTCGAGGCGTGACTGAACAGCGGGGGCTTCGAGACTGGCGATGGCGTCAAGGGCGTCGCGATAACTGTGTTTGTCGCAGACGTCCCTTGCTCCGACTGGCCATCGGAGTCGTTATCCCAGTCATCTTCGGCCGCGGTGCTGTCGTTGGGTGTGGCCGCACCGGAGGGCGTAGGAGACACCTTGAGCCGACGCATGGCGTCGTGGAGGTCGAGGCCCAGTGCACTGCCACTACGCGCCCGTGATGACTGAGCTCGGGGGACTGGAAAGTCAGTGATTAGCAATTGCGATCGAGCAGAACGATGGGTTGGCTCACATTCCTGCGCGTCCTCAGGATCGCGTGCCACTTCCTTGCCCTTGGCGTTCGGCGGCTCAGGCGGTCGCACGATGATAGAAGGTCCTTCCTCGGATTCCGAGTCGTCGTCGTCATCCCCGGCATCGCCTCCATCATCGGCAGGCTCGGCGGGCCGGTGGCTGGCAATGCGTGCCATTACAGGCTAAATGTCAGTGTTGGGTCAGTATAGCGACTCACCATCGCCCTTGTCACCGTCTGCATTTCGTCGTCCGTAAGCTCCTCCGTTGCGTCGGCGACAGGTGCAGGCACAACGGGAGGAAGCGAGAATGGGAATCCCGTTCCTCCAGGTGTCCGTATCGCCGGTGACCTCGGGCCGCCGAGACGTGCAAGATCTCCCCAAGACGCGTGGGCCGTGCTCGGCGAAGTTGTCGGGAGACGAGCAATCGGGAGTGGCATGGGAGGCGACAATATCACAGGAGCGAGCTTGCGTGGCGAGCCGGCCAGTCCGTCCATAGACCTCATGGAACGGTTTGACATAACTGAGGGACGGCGCTCGTTGATGGGAGATGCTGCGGCATCGTAGGACTGGGACCTATCAAGGGTAGATGAGAAGATTGGTGGGGCAACATCCTCGCTCATTCGTTGCGGGGGAGTCATGAACGCAGTAGAGGTTGGGGAAGTGGTTTCTGGGGTATCGACGATGGTCCGGGTATGAGAACTGAGCACAGGCGATGCCATGTTCAGTGGCGTGGGCAGGATAACAGAGCGGCGGGCAGCAACTGTTGGTGCAGCTGCGACCGGTTCTGGCGGCTCGGGGATCATGATGGCCACCTCTGCACGCTGTGGAGGGTGAACAGAGTCATTTGACGTCGTAAGGTTGACATCTGTGGGGTTGTTGGGGTTGTCACCATCGCTATGCCCGTCGACACTCTCCTCCTTGTTCGTGTCCGCTCTTGTTTCGCCCACCTGGCGGTTGAGGGACGGTACGTCCGGGACAATCTTGACTGTTGCAGTGCGAGTGGTCGCCTGCTGCTCCATAGGAAGAAGGTTCCTGCGAGGTTGCAGCCCTGCTGCCCTTCGAAGATCCTGCGTGCTGCGCGAGAAGAGTCCAGAGCGCCGGTGGTCGAGAAGGGAGCGCAGTTTGGAGGGTGCCCGGAGCGGCTCGACATCGACTCCGGGCGGCATCTGAGGGTTTGCGGCCTCCGACTGGCGACGTTTACGAATGAAGGAAAACGCTGGCATGGGTGTGGACGTGTGTGCGTTACTACCTTAACTGTCCGACGAGATAAGGAGTGGGAAGTGGGCGAACCGTCGGTCACCAGCGTGTTGCTACGAGTAGGGTCGATGCAAGACTGGGGATAAAGCCATGCGTTTTAGGGTGAAAGAGTGGGTCGTCCGGTCGTGGGGTGAGCGCCGCGCGGACCGTAGGGAGCGTGTTGGTGTGCTTGAGATGTGTGTAGTGTTCTTGTGGTCAGTGTGGAGGAAACGTATTCCCCAGCCGAGTCACGAGTCTGCGCGGTTCAAAGTCGATGCTTCTTAAGACGAACGGTCGGGGTGGGGGAAGATGGGTGTGGCGGTCGTGATAGGGGCGGAGCGAGCAGATGAACAGTTGCTTGTCTTGGCGATCGTGCACGGGGGTTGATAGATGTCGTCGCTGGTGTGTCTGTCTGCTGGTAGCGCAGAAGATAGTGACAAGCGTCAATTGTCACGATTGTGGAGCGACAGTCGTGGTCGTCTCGGCGAGGATCCCTTGTGCAATTGTGGAGACCTCGAAGTGTGGTGCGGATACCAATCGGAAATTCAACGTGATCGCGCCGCCCGCAGCAAGTGAACTTTACTCTGAGCACTGCTCTGTTGCCAACGTTGTTGATCGCAGTGGCCAACGATCAAAACGAGATCGAGGTGGTGCACAATGAAGGTGCTCGGAGGAGTGCTCGGAGGACAAGAAACACGAGTCCGACAAATGGTCGGTTGTGCCGCTGTGCAGATGGATGCCCGAACGCAGAATGACCGAGTGGCCGAGTGGCCGAAGGCGTGGGGGTCAAGGGGTTAGTGGGCGGGTACGTAGGTAATTGGTGGTGCGGTGCGCGGTGCTGCCGCGGTGATGCTGTCTGACGGCTCTTGTGGAGAACGGTGCCGAACGGTGCCTCGCAGTGGTCCAGATGTGATGGACGATGAGAGATGGGGACAGAGGAGCGGCACGAGCCAAGTGGGGAGACCGTGCAGAGGAGAAAAAAATATGGGCGGAGGGGGGAGGGCCGATGGGTGGAGTCCGGGTCGTGAGTGAGGTTTCCAATGATTGTGTTACAGCAACAACGCGCGACGCTAGACGATTGTGATGGCGAACGAGCTGGTGTGTGTTGTGGTGTGTCGTTGTCTCGAAGAGATCCGGGGGGAGAGTGCAATTGAACGATGCACGATGTTGATGCGGAATGAAGCTGACTTTGGAGTTGCAGTTGGCTGTTGCCGGCTGATGATGACTGCCCAGTACTACTACTGTTGCTGCTGCGGCGGCGGCGCGGCGGGCGGGTGTTTTGCCTTGGCTGTTGCTGTTGCTGATGTAGGTGCTGCGACTGCTGTCACTCCTGATGATATCAACAGTAATATCGCTTGTGCTTCTCTTGTACTGCGGCAGCGCAGGTTCCCTGCGGGGGAACCCTGTAGAGATTCCGGCACCCAGCACCTGAGAGCAGATTACATGCATTACACCTCGGACACCTGGCACTAGGCGGCTATCGACAAAGCTTGTCCAGACATTTTTCGCCGCATTCTCTGCCGACCATAGCGACGGATGCAGGAAAAAATAGGGTTTGACCAGTGATGCTGTCAGAATAGCCCATGGACAACCGGGGAGAGAACACCCATGCACCCGCGCACCCATGAGAAAGAGTGACAACCATTGCATCGCGGGGGGACACACACGGGGCCACGGGGGGGATCTTCGTCTGCTCTACCTCGAACGCCGCTGATGCGTGTTTTTGCGCCGCAGCCAAAAGCACGGATCGCTTCAGACAACATCAGACACACGTATTGGCCTACTACTTGTCCCCCCTATTGCCGCCATCGACGCTATTACAGGGGCTATAAAGCTACAATACACAATCTCATCTGCGAACGCGACGATGTAATCTATATCCAGCGCATGCTATTGGCCCACAAAGAAAAAACGAAGAGAAAGAAAAACGAGGCCATGCTCATTTTCCGCTTCTTTTGGGCCGCACAGGGGCCGCGATCTCTTGAGCTCCGGTGCTTCGGGCTCTGGGCTCCGCGCTTCGTCGCGCATTATCGCTGCGGGCGTGCGTAATCAAGAGATCTCGTCCGGAAGGAGGTGTGGTTCATAGTTTTGGATTCCTATGGATACCCCGGGACGGGCAGATGCACAGAATGCATTCTTTGGAATGACAAGCACAGTAGCAGTAGCAGCAGCAGATTGCGCATCGGACCGCCTTTGCTCCTGCTCCCTGCATCTGTTCCATGCACCACGCGTGTCATTCCGTGGCGGACAGCTTCCAGCGCGATTCCACAACAAGGTTCAGCTGCAATCCATGCCTTCTACCCCACTTGCCCACTATCCCCCAAGGCCACTATTGCCGCTGTTGAGCCATGTGCCCATGCTAGTTGCCACAAGCTCGGTAGCCTCGACAAGCTGCAACAGCTCCATATGAATGCTTGAATGCACGTAGCCATGCCACGGCGAGGCACCGTCCACGCAGCACGCAGGCACGGGGCCGGCTCGCCCAGGAATCTGGGTGTCTGGCCCAGTAGCCAAGCCACTCGGCACCACAGGCCGGCGGCCAGCACCAGCGGTGAGACCTCGTCGGCCCCCGTGTAGACCCTCGCCGCCCGGTCGGACGACCTCGCGACCTCGGAGTGCTCGGGACAGGCTTCTGCCGAACATCCCGGACCGAGCCTACAACCCACAGTAGCTACAGTACGAGCATGCTGACTATCGTAACGCGCTACGCATAATCCGCCCGTTGACGTGTGCCGACGCAGCTATTAAGATGCACGCCATTCGTACAATGGTGTGTTTCGTGATGGCGCCGGCGCCGTGGCGCCAGCGACTAGCGTCCGTTCCATCGCCTACGCAGACACCGACGCCATGTACGCCATTTTAGCGCATCAGGAGCGCTGCTTGGTTGCTTGGTGCCTGCTGTTGCTCGCTGCTGACTACAAGCCTCCAGCCCTCCAGCTTCCAGCTTCCAAGATAGGTCATAGCATGTCCTTCGCAGTCTAGACTCCTTTGCCGATCCTTGGAACGCATCGAGAGGAATTGTGTCGGATGCGGATTGCCGGGCAGACCATTTGTCTGACACGCGGATTGAGCTTTGAGCACTCTGCGCTCTGTGCGCGATCCGTACTATACCAGGCATTGTGCGACGGCAGTGACAATACGAGGATGCAACTCCAATAGCAGCCACTGGGCCACCCCCTGATCCTCCCGCCGGCATGTGAATCGCCCGGCTTGTCATAGTGCTCCATGCTCCACGAATGGCTTCGCACATGTGCACATCTGTAGCGGATCGCGGAGCTGATGCCCCGCGCGCCCAGCGCGCCCAGCGAGTGCGTCTGATCGACTTTTGCATCTGAGCATTCACCGATCACCGACAGGCCAATAACGCATTCCGCTGAAAATCGGCCATGCCTCACTGGATCACTGGCTTGGGCTAATCGCGGACATCCCGAGCTGACGAGATGCGTACGATCGCGTACGAGATGGAGCAACACGTGTAGAGGCAGCGGGCTTATGCGCATATCGCGCATATGAGCATACTGTATGGCATGATGGCATGCATGGCAGATCCAAGCTTTGTGCGAGCTCACGATTGGCTGCGCGCCCTGGGCCTGCGCCTGCCCACTACCGCCTACGGACAGTCCGGCTCGGCCGCTATATTTGGAACTGGCCGCTTCGGACGTGGGCGCGCAGGTAGTCACCGGGGTCCGCGGGTCGTATCGGATACAGTAGGCCGGACACGGGGTAAACGTGCCCAAACATGCAGAGGCGCAGAGGGGGCTGCATTCGGACATGACCCGTGCGCATTCGGATGCTGTATGGGAGGGTCCGTCTCGCAACGCTCGTCTATCCGCCCGCCATGATACTGTACACACCATAGATCTATAGAACCCACCTGGCCACCCTGGCCATCCTGGTCAAGTAGAACCCCATATTCCGGACCCCAGCCCGTGTAACCAACCGCCTGTGTATGATCATTGAGTGATCACTCGGTCAACGTTTGTGCTCCATCCCAGTGAACCAACCTCTGTATACTGCGATCTCGGTACATGTTTGTGCTCATTACTGGTCGTACTGGATGTTTGGAGCGTGCCGGCATCGTCTGGCCCGTCATGACTTGGCGTGACGTTCCTGGCGTCCACTCCACTGACATGTGAACATGGACATGAGGCCATGAACGTCATGTCCATGTTGGCGTTGATAGCGCGACCCCCCCTGCGAACCGGGCCAAGACACCAAGAGATGCTGCGCGTTTGGGTAGGTTCAGGTTTGTAGCATGGAACTTAGCGGGAGTCGCACGACTAGTGAAGGGGCGAGACGTCACCGCTCCGCCATATGTCATCGCGATCGCGAAATCATATCGATCATTGGATGGTGGATACTCGGGGGTACTCATGGTCAATCTAATCGCATCTCATAAGGCCCAGACAAAATAACTCGGACTGAAGTCCTCTGACTAAACACGCGCTAATAGCAAACAACCCACAAAGGACCAGAAACCAAACAAGCTACCACACCCTGATCCCACGATCTAACCTGCAAGCGGCGTCTGGCGTCAACTCTATCCTCAACCTCAGCTCCAGCTTCGATCATCACTCACAGGCATGACAAGCGTGCGCGGCTGTGTGCGATACACGCTTGGAGCCCGGCTGCGGCGGCTTGCCCCCGTCGCCCCGGACATCGCTGTCGTCGCGCCACTCGCGATGCTTGCCGCCCGCGACGGTGGGAGGACGGTCCCCGCCGCGAGGTGTATAGTGTCTAGCCGGCTCGGGCTCGCTGGTACCGGCATGCTCGCTCCCGAGTCGTGATACGAACCCTCAGGACGCCCAGTGGATGTCCCCGAACGTGCCGCGGCCGGTGCAGCTATTGCTGCAGCCACTGGGCCGTTGGCGGACAGCTTTGCTGCTGAGGCTTTTGTGCCCGATGGCCTCGTAGATTGTGCCCTTGCGGATGGAGCTGCTGACCTTGCGGCGGAAGGGGCGGTAGAGCGTGCCGGTGCTGCAGATGGGGCTGCGGAGCGAGTGACGGACGGTGCTCCCGATGGAACCGCCGAGCGTTTTTCTGGTACGGCTGCCGATGCCGCACCGGATGGCGCAGCTGAGGCCGCCGAACGCGCGACGGAGGCAGGCGGGGCGGCAGACCGAGCCTGAGACAGCGCGATGGAAGGTGCGGCTGAACGGGCTGCGAAAGGTGGAACAACGGGTTCGAGAAGAGGCGACTGCGCGAACTCGACCGGCGTAGCTGAGGGTCGGATCACGGATCGCGCTGAGCGAGCGGTAGGGGCGATGGACGGAACTCCCAGCGATGGTGCCGCTGAATGCGCGACCGACGAGGCGCGCGAGTGAGTGACGGACGCGGCTTGCATGACAGCTGGGGTCCCAAGAACCGCAGCTGATGCCGCGACTGACCGTGCTGGGGTAAGGGGGGCGGCTGAGCGCACGATCGATGGCGCAGCGGAAGGCATAGCCGACCGCGCCGCAACTGAAGGTGCTTTGCTCGGTGACGCGGAAACGGCCGCCACAGATGGGGCGGCAGACGGGGCCTTGCTGCCTACAGACGCAGGTACCGCGGACCGCGCAGCGACAGAATGTGTCGCTGAGGGCGCAGCAGATCGCGCTGCAACGGACGGGGCAGCCGATGGCGCGCCAGATCGAGCAGCCGCGGCAGCAGAGCGTGCGGTTGATGCCGCAGAGGGAATAGCTGCAGAACGAGCTGACGGCGCTGGTGCCGCTGACCTTACCCAGGTGCTCGCTGCCGACCGAGAGACTGAGGCAGATGGCGTCTGGGCTGGTGCCATCGAGGGGGTGTGTGCGGTTGACGCCGCCGATGCTGGTCCTGTGCTTCGTTGTGCCTGTGTAGCAGAAGGGGCGACCGGCCGCGCTGAGCGAGTGGAAGCCGTGGCGGAAGGGCCGGAAGGGCCTGCTGTGCGTGTTGTTTGTGCACTCGCCATTGATCGCGCTGCCGATGCGGGGGTCCCTGTTACGACTGGAACTGGAGCTGTAACGGGCCCCGGTGCCTTGACTGATCGCGCTGACGGGGCGACTGAGGCGGCCCGGGAAGGGATCGGCGTGCGGGCCGCGATGGTCGACGGCGTGGCGCTCGCCGGAGGCACGACCTTGATAACCGGCGTCATGGGGATGGCGACCTTGCCAGGACTCACCCAAGTTCCCTGACCGGCGACGGATGGGGGTGCCGGACCCGAGACACTGCGCGGCCCGATCGCTGGCACCTCGCGGACAATGGAGGGGGCGGGCGTCGCTTTGGGGGTCGCCTCTCCTTCGGATGTCTTGCTGCGGCTGGACTAATGGATGCATGAGCTCCTCCCCTTCGGCGACTTAGATTACCACCTCGGCGCAGCGCCACTGATGTGCGGCGCGGCGGCGTGTGGCGCATGGCTGGCACCCGAATAGAATTCTGGAGAGTGGGACTGTGGTACTGTATGACTCGCGACCTGTGGACCATGGAAATGCGGCTCGTCTCGCGCGACTGCGACTCTGAGACTTAAAGAGTCCTCCAGCTCGACCCCAAGTACCGAAACTATAAGGGGGAAGGACACTATGACCGCTATAACCACTTGAGCCGGTGCCAGCCAGCTGAAATGATGGATGAGTGACCTACAGGTGGTTGAACAATGACCTAGTCATTAGCGCCATTCGCAGTCACAAGTGTGATCAACTTACCGTGGGGGGACGGCTCACATCAGACTGATGCGTAAGGTCGGCATCGAGACCTGTGAGGCCAAGGCCATTAGGTGCGCTGAGATCTGGGACTGCATTGCTCCAGCGGGAGTCTGATCTGCTGAAGATGCTACCCCGGCGCGGGCGCTGGGATGCTTCCCATTGAGGTTGCTCCTTGGCGCCATCTCCATCTATTTCTGTCCCGCCCCGAAGCGCCTCCGCAAGTGACGAGCGCGGGGCACCAGCCTTCGAGACGGAGGTGGGAGGCCAAGAGGGAACATCCTTCGCGACACGTTCGGTCACCGTCGATTTGTGGGATGTCTCGGGGCGCTCAGGTCTTTCCGGCGACGGAGGTCTGAAATGAGCGTCGTCCTCTAACAGCAAGATACTCACCTTGGCCTGTATACAAGCTGAGCAGGGTCTATGGGGCCGAAGGGGTCATAGGCACTTGCGTCCTCTGGCACAGGCGTTCCTTGCAGGCGGAAGGTGGGATACCGTCCGTCGTTGCCGCTGTCCGGGCCTTTCGGAAGCTCAGTCGCGAGCAGCGAGACTGGATGGCTGGCACTCCTCTTATGTGAACCCTGGACCACGGATGGCGTATTGGAAACAACGCGGCTGGGCGGACGTATATCGTGGACGAGGCTCGGCATCGGAAGAGGCTTGTCGACATCTGAAACGCTGTGGTGCGAGGTTACCGTGTCCGGACGTGTAGGCGGACGCGACTGAGGGACCGGATAGTCGGTTGGCTGTAGATGATCGGTATGGGCGGTGGCTGCTCTGGAGACACCGATTCGCGAGGGGGAGGGCGGCCGCATGGCCGACGCCACGCTATGCGCTCGGCTGTGGGTAGCAGACCTCGTAAGTGGTACCTGTGCAGTGTGCGCAGAGGTTAAGACGGACGCTGGGAGAGGATGTGCGCGTGGGTCAACCGATGTGGGAGGGATCGAAGCGGGAGGGCGCGCAGGCGAAGGATGGGCTGACGGCCGCATTGACGGGCCCCCCGACATTCTCATGGTCGGAGCGGCGGAGGGTAGCCCCGTGGTAGGTGCTGGGGTTCTGGCAGAGGGTGTTACTGTCGCAGCTTGTGAAGGGACCGCAGAAGCGCCAGCAGGACGAAGAGCTGACGGAGCGGCAGAGGCTACGGAGCGAGGCATGGCCCTGGTATTGGCGGTCACTGCTGACGGTGCAAGGGATGGTGCCATAGACTGTCTGGTTGCTGGCGTTACAGAGGGTGCGGCCGACTGCTTCGCTGACGGCGTCATGGATGTTACCACAGATTGACCAGCTGACGGTGTCACAAACGGTGTAGCCGACTTTTTTACTGATGGTGTCCCTGATGGAGCCGTAGACTGTCTTGCCGATGCAGTAGGAGGTCGACTGACCATCGTAGGCCCCACGGATTGAGCCGCTGAAGTGCGGTGGGTTGCCATCGACGGAATCGGAGCAACCGATGGTGCGGCCGAAAGAGCACGCTGCGCTGGGGTAGGTTGGGCAGTCGTAGCGCGCGCGGTCGGGGGACAAGGTGCCGCAGTTCGTCCTACGCTCGTAGAACTAGGTGGCGCTCGTGAATGAGCCGTGGGAGCTTTGGATGGAGCGTGCGAGCGGGGTGGCAAGCGAGCAGACCGGGTTGGTGTGGCAGCTGGTTGGGGTGCATCCTCCATGCTGGGAGACGTCGCGTACTCCTCTGGTGGAGTGTACTCCGATTGAGGCTCGAATCCTTCCGGAGGCGGATCGGGATGGTAGTAATCGCAAGCGAGGCCCCTGCCACGGGTTGATTGTTCAAGACACGGCTGGGAGCCATACGACTGAGGAGGCGCAAAGCCATTCTGTGGCGGTGGGAAGCCGTTCTGGGGAGGAAACATGTTCAGCGGCTGCTGGAAGTCCTGCGGTTGTGGGATGTACTGCGGCTGTGGGACTGACCCATCACACGGGACTGGGGGCGGGACATACCCCATAGGAAGCTGAGGCGGCGGCGGAGGGCCAGCTGCTTCTGGGGAGATGATGGTACCAGCATGTGACGGAGGTATGGGAATGGCTGCCGGAGTCGGAGTGCGAGAGGTATCAGGAGCCAGGACCGATTGAACTAATGCTGGTGCTGACACCGCAACCGACGCGGGCGCCAAGGCAGGAATTGACGGAAGAGGGGCAACAGCAATTGACCGAGATGAGACTGCGGGAACAGGCGCAGGCCCAGGCATCTGCGCTGGAGTGATCGAAGCGGCGAAGGGCATGACCGAGTTGGCGCCCATCCATCGCTCTGCTTCTTCCCAAGCCTCGCGGCGTCCCTCGTCGCGCCCGACATTCAGCGCCTCGCGGACCTTGAGTTCTTCTTTGTATCGATTGGCCCTGATATCAGCGGAAATCACAGTTGGGTTACATACCGACGCTTTGCTTCCTCAAACGCCTGATGGTAGCGCTGCCTGTCCTGCTCCGTCTTCTGGCCCTCCTTCTTGAGCCGGCGCAGTGCCTCGGCAGCACTGACCAGCTGCTCCTTGTATCCCTGGGCCTTGTTCTCTCGCGCGCGAATGTCGCGCTCAAGCTTACACCGCTCAAGGCGTTCCGAGATCATCGTTGCCTGCATGTCGCGAAGTGCCTTCTTGGTGTACTCGAGCCGAGCGAGGGCATCAGCAAGCTGAGCAGCATTCCCATCCTTTGTTGCACGCATCACTGCTGCCTCCGTCTCAACCGCGGCGGCTAGCTTCGCTTGAACGTTTCGTGCCATAGCCGACATAGAGTCTGGTTCTTCGAACCTGAGATCAGCGCCAAAGGAACCTCTCAACTCACATTCTCAGATCATGTTCCCAGGCGCTCACTGCGCTAGCCTCGTCGGTGAAGGCGCCCCCTTCGCGTGCCGTGATGCCGAGCGAGTTGACGTCCGTCCCGGCTCCCATTGGCATGAGTGGCACATCCGGCATCGAGTCTGTGGGGGCGACGAACGTCGTTGGCTCAAGAGTTGACTGGATAACGGGGGTGGCCAGTCGGGTCATCGCGCGGGGACAAGTCTTGGGCTCAATGGCGTCGACGTTTGTGGTGTGCGTCCGCTGTAGTGGGGGACGTGCTGGGATCGCAGGCTGTGGAGGTATTTCCCTTTGCTGGGGTTGGGCGTGGGGAGGGTTCGGAGCACGTTGAGTTTCCGGTCGGGCTCGGGGACGCGAGCGGGCCATGCCTTTGACGCTCACCGAGTCGTCGGGGTATATGGTATTCGGGTCCGAGTCGGTGTTGTGGTGATGGAAGCGCGGAGAGGGCTCGTCGCGATCCGTCCGTGAAGAGTTGACCTTGCTGGCGAAGGGTGAGAGGAGTCCCACGGGAGGCACAGGCGGGTGAACGCTCGCTTCGACGGCGGCGAGCTTGCTGTGGAGGAGGTTGAGACTGGGTGTTAGAACAAACTGAGAGCGAGCTCTTCTGGGCATGTCATCTTTTATGGTCTCGCGGTGTGTATGTGTTCACCGCGTCGTCGTCGTGGCCCCGAGACAGACACGAGTTGTCTGGTGAGACATTGTTGCTTCTCGACAACAAAAGCACTCACACACAACACACACACACAGAACAACAGGAAGTGTAAACATGCGTCACGCCAATCCGTTGTTCCGCACCATAATGGGTGTGGTGAAAACGTGGAATCGGGTTGAATCGTCGGATCATCCGGGCCCAGTCTGGCACAAGGATCCCGAGACGTTGATCACTTCACCCGCATTGTACAGTACTGTCACTCGACTTCTCGCACACCATGACACGATGTACTCACTCCAGAGGCCCAGAGGCCTGCTGCGACGGGCGTGGGACGGGCACGTCGGCGAGGGGGATGTACTCCGAGCCGTGTTGTGAAGGTGCATCCCGGATCGAAGCGCGGGCGGCCATCGTGAGGTGGGTGAGATCGGGTGAAGGTCGGTGGAGCGGTGTTTGTTATGAGGAACAGATTGGGGCGGCTGTTGTCTGATGTGATCTCTTGATCTGATCTGCGACTGATCTGCGAGCTGTGAGGTCGTGTCCGTGTGACTCGCCGAGTCAGTAGTGAGCTGAGAATAGCCAAGACATGAGGAATCGAGGTGGGTGGGGAGAAGTGAAAGAATGAAAGAGGTGTCTGTTTGTCGCGGGATCCGCTCTCGTCAGTGTTTGTCACGCGGTGATGGGCGCGGCGTGTGGTAATGGTCAATGCTTGCAACGACGACCAGCCTTCTCCTCATGGCCTTGAGCAGGGAATTGATGGCGCACGGACCGCCGGCCATGAACTGCCCAGTGGACAGTGGAGGCCCCCACCCAGGGACAGCCAATATGTGGCGCTGACCCGTGATGGTGTGCAGAGTATGCAGAACACACTGGCAGAGCATTGTGCTGTGGCGTTTGTTTTGGCGTCTCCATGTTCATGATATGAGGATATGCGCTACCCCCGTCAGTTGCGAGCACTCGATACCACATTGTCCAAAGCAACAAATGTATTGAATCGGCCCCCGAAGGATCCCAGGATCCCAGAAGAACACCCGTCGAGGGTTGCCGACGAGAACCGCGAGATCTATGCTTCTGTTATCCAATCAGTGCAGCCTCTGGCGCGGTCCGTGTGACTGTTCACCATGTTTACATCCAGCAGGAACCCCTTCCACTACCGGTCCCAGGCCGCATGATGGTTGTCCGCAGGACTGAATCTCCAAGAATCTCCAGGACTGAGTCCGAGATCGTCCTGCAATGTCTCCCAAATGATGGGTCTCTATCACCGGGCACTACAGCTCGTCGCGGAGGTCCTGCGCACCCGCGCCGGCCTGGTTCTTGAACCCGACAGGGCTCTTACCCTTGACGTTGCCCGCTTCGACGTGCTCACGAATGAGCTGGTTGAGCGCGCCACCACGCGAGGCGGGCTGCGGCTTGTCGGCAACCATGAGCGAGAGAAACTCCATCGCGAGATCTGCCGCAGCCATGGCCGTCAGCTCGGCGTTGGTGTCGTACGCGGGCGATACCTCGACAATGTCTGCGCCGACAATGTTCATGCCCGCCAGCCCGCGGATGATGCGCTTCACCTCCCGGGTCGTCCAGCCGCCAGACTCGGGTGTGCCGGCTGCGTGTAAGCGAGCGAGATCAGGAGGATGCGATGTTCTGAGCCACACTCGGACACTCACTTGCAGGTGCCATGCTGGGGTCAATGGTGTCGATGTCAAAGCTGAGGTAGCAAGGTCCGTTTCCAATCCGACGCCTGATGGCTGCGGCGACACCCTCGGGGCCCATGTCGTCGATGTCGTCTGTGGAGAACACCTGGAATCCGACGGCCTCGTCGTGCAGAAGGTCCGAGAATGACTGTCATCAGTGGGAGATTTCTTCACGGCGAGTGATCTGAGTCCAGAAGGCGGCCAGGATCTGGGTCTAAGAGCCTTGGTACCAGCGCCCAGTCCCCTTCTCTGTTCTTCCGGCAAACTGCAGCCACCCATTGGATGTCCATGCCGGTGGCTACTCACCGACAAACGCGTACGGATCCCGGCATGTGCAGAGGTCGTATTCGACACATATCCGAGCTCGTGGGCTTTCCAGAAGAATGTGCCGTGCGTCTGATGACGTCAGTTACACTCAGCCTGCTCTGTACCCACCACCTTGTGTTGCTCGCTGTGCGCTCCGCCAAGCTCGTGTCCGTTCCAGGTGTCGAGATGGGCGTCGAAATGGAGCACAGAGATGGGTCCATACACCTCGTGAAGCGCACCGAGGATGGGGAGGACAATTGTGTGGTCCCCGCCGAGCGTGAGGATGCGCGGGTGCTCCTTGCCGTCCTTGGCGAGATGAGACGTGTACTTTGTCTTCTTTGACTTGGTCGGGCGGTTGATCAGCGTCGAGTACGCGACCTGCATCTCGTCGATTGCCAGCGCCGGATCATAAGGCGACGCCGGGACGTCGCTGCAGTCCATCTGTTGTGAGTGAGCATGCGATCCAGCCAGCTGCCCAGCTCCCCAAGTCAATACGCACCACCGTGAGATCCGTGTCTTGCGGGATGCTGAAGCCCCAAGGATATACGAAAGAGCGCGCGGAGCCGATACGCCGCGACCCCGTACGGATAGCGTGGGGACCGAAACGCGCGCCCGGGCGGTACGAAACCGTGGTCTGTGGTCAGTGGGCTGCCTTGATGGACATTGGGATCTCGCTCAAGATCTCTGTTAGTCGTAACTTCCGTATCGACGCTAAGAGCAAGAGTTCATCGAGCTCCTCGTCTCGTCACGCAGAGCCCCAGCCATCCGCCGACTCACATCAAATGGCATACCGAGGATCGCGATGTCGAACCGTGTATCGGGCTGCTCGAGGCACTGTGCATGGGGGAAGCGCCCAAACCCCGCAATGCCGGAGAACGTGAGGTCCGGCGTGCCGCCATACTTGGCCTCTGAAGGTCAGTCGCTACGCGTTGTGGGGTAAACTCACGCCAGGCCTCTTTCGCGCTCGCGCCGAGGGCGAGAAGGGGGACGAGGAGGGCGAGCATCGCGTAAGATTGGTGATGGATGGACAAGAACAACGAAGGTAAAGGTTAAGAAGGACGGCCACCCGTTGTCAGGTCACTGCTCGACTCGTTCACGATATCTCCAAACTCCATGCCCCCGCCATCATGTGGGGTGACCAGTCGTATTGAGTTGTGATCCGTATGATCCGTAGTTAACCGACGGTTTACCCCGTGGGGCAGACAGTGCCGGCCATGTCCGGGCGCTTGCAACGTCCTAAGCGCTGGTTTGAAAGCGCCCCTGACCCTGACATGATCATAATGATGGGACACTGGAAGGCATGAGTGGGCATGCACGAACTGTGCTTGATCTATCAGCTATCAGTCGAGGTATGCAAAAACGAAAGGCGGAACTGTGTGACAGCATGCAGTAGATTTACCTCGCGTTGGCCGTTCGCCTCTGTAGTCAGGTTAATTCACCAGAACGATACGCGCGCAGGGCCCAGTATTTACCCAATCAGGCGGATCTGACCGGGTCCGGAGAAATCGAGGCATGTGTGGTCTCGCAACATTCCTCAAGCCCCCCCCCCAAGTGCATTGTAGGAGGAAGCGAGGTTGCGCTGGGTGTGTACCATTCGGCATGGGGGACTCGGCCATCGAGAGAGGAAGACCCTTCGCACGCAAGCTGAAATGCTCCCAACTTTGATCACTGCCCACCCCTGACAATGAACCAGTCCCAATGGTTTTGCGTGAGCACCCTGCGTGAGCACCCTTCAGATGCACAGCGTGAAACCGGTATCGCCATTGCCACCCCATGGTGGACAGGTGGCAAAAAGTGAAGTGTGGAATCCATGTCCCATGTCCCAACCCCCTCACCACATGCTGAGAGCCGAGCCATGACCGAAGCCGAACCCGACGACGGTTCTCTTGGCGGCTCGTGACGAAGTCTAACGTCACCGATGGGCGTAATTGCTCGCAACTTACATTCCAGCTGCACGTGATGGTGGGTCGGTCACATGCCGCGCGTGTCTTGTGATTGCTCTGGCATGTTGAATCGGAGATGTCAGGAAGCTGGTGTCAGATTTTGGTTCGAACGAACGATAGACCCCTCGGTCCGACTTTGATCTGACATCTGACAGCGTGCAGATATCAGGGCAAAGAGGTCAAGAATGTGCCAAGCCGACGCTGCTACTGGAATGCATTGGATGGATGCCTTCGGCTTGCGCTGCTCGATTCACTGACTCAATCTGTTCCTTGGCTGCACGTGTGTCTGTCAGTGAGGTAGTGGCCAGTGAGTGAGTCCAGGTTTGAGGCGTCGGTCCTTCTCCATCAACTGATTGAGATAATTTGGGGCGCACAATATCAGTAGTGAACTCCGATTGCTTCGAAGGCCGCTGCCGGTCGTAACGTATGCATACAAGGTCTAGTTGTTGGTCCTGGTCTGGTGTCCGCATTTGAGACACTGCGTGTTAGCGCTACCCCAGGAGATAG
This sequence comes from Apiotrichum domesticum, assembly GCA_001599015.1. Lineage (NCBI taxonomy): Eukaryota > Fungi > Basidiomycota > Tremellomycetes > Trichosporonales > Trichosporonaceae > Apiotrichum > Apiotrichum domesticum. Next base: position 1,309,822 of record BCFW01000003.1, on the reverse strand, counting down.
CCGAGAACCATCTTGGGAGAAATAGGAGTTGAATCGAGATCGACGATGTCATTCAGAGCTGCACCGCCCGATACTGCTCCTCACCCAAGACCACATTCGCGCACTGATCTGTGTCTGGAAATCGCGCTCGCTGAAACTTTACTCACAGTGTAGAAAATAGTCGAGCCTTCGTCGGCCGAACGCAGCTGCATCTCCTTGTATGAGAGACCCACGTGGCCACAGTTGGTACAAGTTTCCTGGACCTGAAGATTAGCGTGCAGTCTTGAAGGATCCTGGAGTAGACAAAGAGCGAAGAGTTAGGAAGGCCCATGCCCGGGATTCCAATGTGCGTGGAGCGCCATGATCCACACGGGATCACACACATCCCATACACAACTTTCACTGCGACTCTCTCCATTCAGCCAAGCACTCACGATCGGATCGCGCTCCATCGCCGCTTCCTCCTCGGTCTGGGTATTCTGTACGAGGGCGCGTTTACTCCTCAAGGCGGATGGGAACGCATGCTCCGAGCTCGTCGTTTCGGTCGGGAGATTCTCATATGCTGCTGTTAGAGATGATTTCTAAGGCGAAAGCCGAAATATGTCTGAGATCATCGGTGCGGAATTCTTGACAGACCCATTTTGATCCTCAGAAAGATTGTACGACGCTATGCCCTCGCTCCACACTCACACGATGCCGGCTCCTTGCGCCCACACTGATGGCAATCAATCTCGTCCTGGTCGTCTCGTGGGAGATCAAGGAGAGTGCCGCACGCGGGACAAAACAACAACGCGCCGATGCGCTTCGCACGGGTGCTCGTCGCGGGCGGCATATCTGTAGACGAGTGAAGTGATTTGTATTGATTCAAAAGGTCGAGAGTGTTGTCCGTTCTCCCTGTGGACTGTGATCACGATCACAAACAAAATTCTAGATCACAAGGTGGAGGTTCCTATTACATAATATCGAAGGATGCTCATTCAACCCCCCTGTTTCGGACTGCAGCACTTGGCGTCCATGGTTTCTTCTTTACTGCCGTTCGACAAGACCCCTGCTGCTCGCTCTCGACATGCAACAATCCTAGTGCAACCTCGTACAACACCAACACTTGGGCAAGACAGCTCGATTGCAAGTCACATCATGCATCGAGTAGGACTACTATCGCCGACTCGTTCGACATTGCCAGCAAAGCGTTAGGTCATGGATGTCAAGTCAAGGAGGTGAGGAGGGGAATACGGAGTCTTGGCGCTGCTATGTGCGGCACATTAATGGAAAGTGGAAGGAAGTGTAGGTACACAGGTGGGTTCACTCGGCTCTCTCGCAATGTCACTCTAGGCAGCGGCCGCAACAGCGGGAGCGGCAGGTGGTGCGGCCTTGGGCTGAACGAGGTTAGCATTCTGCACAGATGGCAAGTGCCAAAGCAACTCACGGCCTCGATCTGGATGGGCTCAGCAGTGGCAGGGGCCTCGATCTTGGGAGCCTCCTCAGCAACGGCGGCCTCAGGGGCAGCAGGGGTCTCTGCAACCTCCTCAACAGCCTCGCTCTTGGGGGACGAAGTCTCCTTCTTGGGGTGGGCGGCTTCCTTGGCCTTGTTGAAGAAGCCAGTGAAGCGGGCGGAGAGACGGCGCCCGGCCTTCAGAGCCTTAGTGGGGCTCTCCTTCTCGGGGGTGGTGGCACCGTCGACGGCCTTGGGGGCCTCAGCCTCAGGAGTGGCAGCGGGGGCCTCAACAGCCGGGGCAGCCCTACGCCTGGTTAGCAAACCGACGATTGTATCTAGACGCATTACTTACTCCTCCTTGGGCGCCTCAGCGACAGGGGCGGGGGTCTCCTCAACAACGGCGGGGGCGGGGGCGGTCTCAGTGGTCTCGGCGGGGGTGGCAGCGGCCTCAGCGGGGACCTCAACAACAGGCTCCTCGGGCTTGAGAGTAGCCTTCTCCTTCTTAGGAGACTTCTTGTGGAAAAGCTTAGCAAAGAAGCTAGGGGCCTTGACCTTGGGCTACACGTTAGGTTTGTAACGAAAGGAAACTTCAATGCGGGCGGCTTACCTTCTTCTCCTCGACCTTAGCCTCCTCGGCGGGGGTCTCAGCAGCGGCCTCGGGGGCGGCAGGAGTCTCCTCGACGACAGCGGCCTCGGGGGCGGATTCGGGGACGGCAGGAGTAGCCTCAGCGGCCGGCTCGGCCACGGGGGCAGCAACGGGGGCGGGGGCGGCCTCAACAGGAGCGGGGGCCTTCAACGGTCAGCGTCGTTCTCGTCTCAGTCTAGATTAGGCCAGACCAACTCACCTCGACAACAGGGGCGGCGACGGTCTCCTTCTCGACAACGGCGTCGACAACGGGGGCAACGGGGGCCTGGGATGTGTGAGAAGGGCGAACAGCGGCAAAAGGGGACGACATGGTGGCAAGGACAGAGATAGAGTAAGGGTGGGGAGAAAGAGGCAAACATTGCCACAATATATCTTCGGTGAACTGTGTGTGTACGAGGACAACTGCGTTTGTGTGCGTGTGTGGGATCAAGGGATGTACAGAGAGGAGCGGAGAAGCATAGCCATGGTGGAGCAGCGGCCTGTGCGAGAACACGCCACGTCTGGCAGGATTGAGTATTTGGGTGCCATCTGTCGCCACCGGTGCCCCTTCCCCTATGAGTCCTCGCATCCATGTTGCCAGCACAACAAGGCCGAGAGGGCTCCACCACATCCAGTGCTTGTTCACCTCGCGATGTCCCATCCGGCCATCCGCAGTCCATCGTCACACGTGCCGCAACAAGTCAATGAGAGGTCGAGAGGCCAAGTCCTGAAAGGGACGACTCAGCAATGGTCTTCCTCGACCAAGATTTGGTAGCCACCATATTTCGCCACTTTTGGCCGGGTGGCAAATAGAGGACTGCAACACTGTTGTCCAACACTAGCTCAAGACACACATACGCAGATCCCCTTCACAGACCGCGAACGAACCGCTAACGTGTCACTGAAACTCACCTTGGTCTCCTCAACGGCGGCGGACATTGTGATTGATATCGTTTATAAGGGGGGTGATGTGGTGAGAAGGAGAGTGTGTTGTTGGGTGTCTGGTGAATATATGTGTAAAAGTACGAGTGTGATTAGCGAGAATTAAGGTGCTGAGAAGCTACTAGGTCGTGAGGATGATATGAACGTAAGAGAGGATGTGTAGTTGAGAGAGAGTTGAGAAGAGATACTATAGAGGGAATGGTGGTGAGTGAGGGAGAGAAGGAGAGATGCAGAGATACACGGTTGAAAAAGGACCCAGCGAGTGGCCAAGGGATGAACCGGATTCTCGTGAGAGAGCACCAGGGGGAGGCGGGGGGTGTCGAAGATCGCTCGTGAGAGTGGCGGCCACAAACCACGGGCTGATGGCAGAGGCCGGAGACGAGGCGAGGCGCGGCGAGGGCCAGAGAATGAGAAGAGGGTCGAGAGGGGAAGCTTGCGATCCTGTGAGATCGTGAGACACGTCTGGGAAGGAGCGAAGGAGGACGGCGACAAAGAGGGGGAGAACAGCAGAGAAAGGAGGCAGAGAGGCGGAGAGGCAGAGGGCCGAGACCAGGGGTGCGAGAGGGCGGTGGAAGGAAGACATACGAATAAAATGTACAAAAATCGAGTTGAACGATCACCGGACTGTGTGGAAGGGCAGAGGCAAGGGGAATGATCGTGACCGTGTGAGGAAGGGGGGGGAAGCGAGAGCCCAGAGGCCGTCTGCACACCGTTCATTCGGGCCGGGCGGAATAGGGGATGATGAGAGCTGGTGAGGTGGAACAGCCAAGGGTCAGGAGCCCAACACAATGAGATACGGTGCATACGGTGGCAACCCACACACAAATTGCTGCAAGTCAACAGCGAATTGTCCAAAATCACACATGCTGGGCCTCTGCCGCGTCCATGCCGCAGCACCTGTGGCATGCCGAACAGGGCAGGACGGCCCATGAAAGGGAGACGCGAAGCGCTGGCCCGCGCACGGGGCGCATCCGGTGGGATGGGTGCGTTTGGTGGGTGGCGACGGCAGGGGGCTGTTGACGAGAGGGGCAGTGATGGGGACGAGACCCGGCGAAACGGGCCCTTTGGCCTTTGGGAAGCATTCCTCGCGGCCTTGCGGCGTTGCTGGGCGCCTGGGAACGGCAGCCGAATCGAATCACGTCGAATAGAACCAGCTGGAGCAGGTGCATCGACCCACGGCCCACGGGCCATGGGCAGGCTTGGCGCGCCGTGCGGCTGGGTGGCAATCAAAAATTAGACTACCTTCCCTGACAAGGGCCGGCACGGGCGCGTACACACCACAGTACCACAGTACACAGTGACACGGTTCCTGATGACAGAAAGGGAAAGGACCACAAACGGAGACCGGCGTGCCAACGCCTCCCACAACAAGAGCATTGTTCTCGAGTTGTCCGGATGATGCAGATGGGACTGCGCATGGGTGCCATCGTGAGTAGCCTCAACCTTCAGAGTGTTTGCGTGCCCAGAGGGGCTTACCAGTGTATCATACACATAAACCCACTCGCACCCACAACGGGCCCAACGATGTGCACACGGTAAAGGAGAGCAAGAGAAAAAAGCAATCATATACCGAGTACCGAGTCGGGGGGGAGGACCCGACGAGGGAGATAAGGGTCCACTGTCAAAGCCAAGACCACACTCGGGAGCCAGATCACCACTCCATTATGCCTTGTCCTTGAATCCTTGCTCCCCCTGGCCCCTGGCCCTGTCGTGAATGTGTGCCGTCCCTGGTCTCCTGTCCCACGAGATCCACTCATCCACTTGAAGTACGTTTCAGTCTGGTTCGCGTCTGGCGCTGGTTCTTTTCTTGTCACACACCAAACCACTAGCGCACAAGCTAACAAGTCCACAACCGGGACCCCCTCTCACATGTCATTCTCACACACACGCACACAAGAGATAACAACAAGTTTCCAAGGCACGTCTAGGCAAGTGAATCGCACTGTGCACCTGCCCTGCGTACTAGTAGCATTGCGCACATACACTGTTCCATCCTCCTCTTCCACCCCGCATGGCGTTTCTTGTGCTCTAATCCTGGATTCCGATCGGCTGCGGTAGCCGCAGAAGCCGCAACGACTGTTTCGTAACTGACCGGCTCGTGACGAAATAAGGTTGGGTCACGCGCCGCACCAGAGTAAATCTGTCCACCGCTTGCTTGTGCGACACGACTGCGCACTGGGCCTGATCCACGGTGCATTCCGACCATCGGTCCAATGTGTTTTCTGTTCCTGGACTCCGCCGCCGGGAACGACGAGCCGGTGGCGGCCCGCCATGTGCTAGGGCGCAAGCAGGGTTTATAGTCCATACAACCAGCCGGACAGAGTAGTAGTAGTAGTCGTATGCGGTCCTAAACTAAACCATAACAAAGTTAATCACCATTCAAGCAAAGAGCACAACAACGGCTGCAACCTCCAGCCTCCGGTTTGTGCTGCCATGCAACATCATCACAACGCCGACGACGCACGATGATACAGTACAAGTACCCCAGGCACACCAAAGTGGGAGGAGGGGAAACTCGTCACGTTGGACGGAGAGGATCATTGGTGGCCGGGTTTGACATATAAGCCGGACAATCCTCATTAGTTTCAGGCCGATCCCTCTTCCCTGGGCAGACAGCTTACCTTGACCTCAACTCCGCTCAAGGCTGGATGATTCCTCCGTCGCGTCTGTGCAGTCTGTATGTTTGGCAACAAGCCCCGAGGGTGCCAAGCACAGCTCGTACCGCACTGTGCTGAAGGTATGTCTGCCAAAATCTCCTCCGCCATATGTCATTCATGAAGTGGCCAACTGCATCTCTTCATCGGAGTGGCTTTTGGGCAGTTATGATAATAGTGATAACAAGCTAAGCCACCTCCTCTGCACTATCCGGGTACCAACGGGTCGGACCCGGGCGCGACCGGGCCTCCCGCCGTTGTTGTCCCTAACTGATTCCACTGAAGTCTAGCCCGTGTCGTGGCTACGTACTCTGCACTCTGCGCCATGCGACAGCCAGCCCGCCAGCCTCCAGTGGCGAAACTGTGGCCGCCGCCTGGATGCTGTATTCGGGAGACAATTTGCAGTTGCGGTGATTCATCAGCCAAGGGCAAGGGTCCAGCCAAACCCTGAAAGTCACGCGCCAGGGACTACGCTAGATTGCGCTAGATCGCGTTGCAACTCACGCCAAAACGCGTGCAGCGTGCCAAGACTCGGGTCGGCCACAGGTTATATTCTGCGTTTGGCGGATAGCAGGCGACGGAACGAGCCGGAACGAACAGCAGCAGTAGTAGTGCTAAGGTGTCCAGAGGATCCAGACCTTGAGCTTGAGCTTGCGCAGCTAGTTAAACCATTGGCAGCCTCTTAAAAAGGCATCTTGATGCTGAATCGTCGCGCAAGCAGAAAGGACACTTTCCACCATTGCCGCTGTGGCCTCTTCATACAGTCTCCGTTCCCTGTACGGTACATGGCCAATGGCCAGCCGTGGTTGACACGCCAGCATAGCCTTCTGGCTCTGGGATCCGAACACTCTTCAGACATTACGGCATGATGGATTTGGCCAACCTTTCGCGAGCCAATCGCGTTCAAAATGCCGCCGAAACGCACCCGTTCAATCTCTAACCGAACTAACCCACCACACCAGGTTAACTCCTGGTGGCTCTGGTGGCGCAGCAAGGGGATCGAGATCGCATGTGCGCGGCCAACGTGTGCCCGCTCACAGCGCCACCTACCTGTTCCGTTACCATATCAGCAACGCACAGTACCTCCGGATCCCTGTTCGAATCGCTTGCGCTGGATCCTTCATCGCAAGATTGGCACCGTAGCGTCCCTCTCCACAGCTGGGGCGGCGAACTGGGTTTGCACTGGAGTCCCACAACACATACGTTTCCTTCTCTGGAGTGGATGGCCGCTGGCACAACCGGACGGCGCGTCTAATCTGGACGGTGCTCCACTCGTGTTTCGTGTTTGCTGCGATGAAGAGGCGCAAAAGGGAATACTAAAGTGACGATGTGAGATCTTTGTAGCGTACGCCCCAATCTCCTCACACAGCGCGTCGCGCCACATTTGAGTTGACGGTCCGTCTCGGCGATGTGCGTGACGGCGCTGCCCACGACTGTCGGTGCAGCACGCGCTGCACAAAGGTGACTCCGCCTGTCCGACAACTCTGCTGGGTACAGTGTGGACGTCTGACATGTATCTCACGCAAGCGTTCCACAACGCGTTCCACGTCTCGCATGCGTTCCACGTTAGGTGTCACCGCCCATTGTCACTCACTCTGATACACTTTACTTGCCATTCACGACCTGATACACAAGTACTCGCTAACGCACAGTCCTAACGCACTGCACGAGCCAGGGTCCGCGTTTCGCGCGTTTCACGGGTATCTGACCCCGGAAGGGCAGGACTCCTTCTGGGATCCAAGCTCACGTCCAATCCCAATCTCCTCATTCCGGTCACATTCCCCTTAGTTCAAGGTTCGCGCGCCCATTGGAGACCTATCTTGGCTTCACGGCCGTGGATTGGATCATCTGAGCGGGTTGGTGGCTCAAACTGGAGATACTATGAGCTCGACACGCAAAGACACGTAGAGTCCCTTCACACTGTTTGGAATTGAGCGATCGATCCCGAGGGGCGTTCAGGCCCAACCGGAGGCTGATCGTGCCGTTGGGTGGTCAGTACCATTGAAGCCGATGTGACACGACTGGCAGTGGGGTGCTCCTCGAGAAACCATGTCTCTAGATAACCAGCCATGAGCAGGTCTGGTCCCGGGTATCGAACAACTGGACGTTGGCCGTGCATGGACAATAGCGTTCGCTATCTGCGATATCGCCGATCTTGCAAAGTTCTCCGGACTCATGATTGCACGTCTTCACCGACCGGTATCATAGCCATGGACAAAAAACCCACCAATATCCTCACACGACCTGTATTTGTAAAACACGATCGAGGCGCACGGGGTCCAAGCTTTGGCGCACCGTTACTGTCGTTATTATACCCACCTCCCCACAAACGGCAACCATGCGCCCCGCCGCCACCAGGATAGTCTTGAGAGGGGAATGCGGCGCCGTCATGGCGGTCATCCCCTGGCCGCACTCCCGGTTGGCTTTTTGGCTTGGAGTCAAGTCGGCTCCTCTTGGACCTCGGCATGCTCGGTATCACCTCCTCTGGTGGGAGGCTAGCTTCTTCGTTGGGCAATCACACAGGTCCAGTCGTGGGTTCATTCGCAAGGCGCTGAGGCTGTGGATGTGATGAGGGTTTCCCACTTTACCAGTCATAGACACCATAAGTGAAAGGACGCAGTTCAGACGGGGCATGTCAGTGTTCCATGGCTTACTTTTTCGACCAAGTGCATGCCCCGGCTTACAACGCGGAGGGGACGGCCGCGGCTTTCGTCACCGGTTCCCGTTATTTCGCGACGGCCTCCTGTTAGAATGAGCACCAACCACAGCTTATACACTCACTCAACATCCCCAAACTACAGATGGGCTGTTCTCACCAGGTGCACATCCTCTGGGTAGTCGGACACCAAAAGCTGACTTGGCTTTATCGTGCTCGAGAGTGGGATGAGTGCGGTAAGCAGCTGCTTTTCTAATCTTAAATCGAGTCTGTATTGGCCGACTTGGAACAACCAAGCACAGAACATTATGGCCAAAAGACCTCAGTGACAACTAGCGCTGAAACACAACTGGGTCCCCATTACGACCGCGTTTCCCAGCACTTGACCTCCTGGTCGCGACAAGGCCCCGGTGCCCCGATCCACGCCGAAATGAAATACAGCACATTTCTTGCCACTCTTCGCTGTCCTATTTCCTTGGTGAGCCAGCGAGTCGACTGGTTAACAAGTCAATAAGTCATATAGGAAGGCAGATATTCCGCGGCCTACCAGCCGACAAGGTCAGTCGCGAGCCCACGTTTCACGAACGACCGTTCACGACATACGATACACGAGTGGGGCGCGTCGTGCCGGGATCACGACTGCACCTAACTGTGGCGTGATCGATGCTAAATGGTGTGAGATTTCACGGGAATAGCATTCCTCGTGAACAAACGATGCCACTTGTTAGGAAATCACCCACTTGGTGAACGGTCAAACTTTGCAAAAAATCCCACTTGGTGAACAACCCCACTTGGAACGATCCCGTTGACCGTACGTTCTCATTTGCAGAAACCCCAAGAGCTTGTTCGCCGTGTGAGTATGTTTGAAAGTGCCCAAGAGTCTGCAGGACTGCGTGCGGTCTACGCGACCTTGTCTCAACTAAGTCCAGTCCATTAACCGCGTGATGCTCAACAGCATTTCCGGTTCGTTCACCGCCCACCTTTTGCACCCTTACAAACTGCAAGCGAACGTCGTCGTGTGAGCGATTCCCCCAGCTCATCTCATTCAATAGCCGCAATTGACACCTCGTGGGTCATGTCGTCCTCGCCAAGAAGAAGCTGTTGTCAGATGTCGGGGCCGAACACTAGCCTCCCTCAGCGGTTTGCTACCGACCTGGGCCTGTGTCCCTTCCCCGAGTTAGATCTTTCGTGTCACTGGATGATTGAAGTGGGTCGCTCGTGTCTCGGTGGCTTCACACCCATGGGGTGACCCACCATGTCGCGGGTCCGCGCGTCCGCGGCAACGTCCGACCGTCTGGTACTGTAAGCTCACCCACTCAACTTGGACCGAGTGCTGCGGATACGGTGGCAGCCCCTGGCAGAATAAGTGTGGGCTATATATAACACCAACCTTGGATTCTTGGGAAGTCGAGTGCGATGATGTGGGGATGCGCAGGTTAATGAAACGCGGATGTCACTTAAACCTCCGACCGGATTACTGTGCCAGCGTACCAGCGTCCAGACCCACCCGGCACAGGGCTACATTCCGGTCACAACACTCCAGTCATGCCGGTCAAGCGTCGCACATTCCTGTTATGGGTCACAATGTCACACTATCTTTATCATCGGCCAGTCGCGGCAAGAAACCCCAGTTTTCAGTCCCATCACCACATGAACGGGCTCAGGCTTGGCAGCCCTGATGTATTTCCCGCAGTCCGCAGGTTGTGCCAGATCATGTCCGGCACATATGAACTTCTCGGACAACTCTCCTCGTGACAGATGTTTCCATTGAACTTGCGAAAAGAAGCTCCGCGCGGACGAAGTGGTCCGCTGTCCCACTTGCAACAAACAAAGGATAAACAGGACATGTGACTTGGACTATTTGATTTAGAGGCCGATTTAGAGGCACCGATACGCGGATATTGGCATCAATGTCAGCGCAATCAGTAACGATTCGATCTGGAGCACTGGTTGATTGTGTGCTCAGCAGTGGCATCCTTGGCGTTGTGGACACTGCGACCCGGGACACTGCGACCCGCCGACCTCAAGTCTGTATTGGCTGGTGACCAAGCTTTTCAGTCGTCAGGTTATCGAATTATCGGAGCTCGTCACGAGTGGAGGATGCTCCTATGCCTTTGCGCCTTTCGTTCTTGTACATTTCTCCCGTCTGCTCCGCCCGATATGTCTCCGCAATCCCAGCCCTGCTGGATACAATGAGCGGTACAACTCTTAGGCCTTGTGCCGTGCCCCACGCAATTGTCTCCAGGTTCCATCGTCACAGCACCTACGGCCAAGGAATGTACGAAATTTGAGGTATAAGGCAACCTTGAAGTCAGGGGAATGGAGCAGGGCCGTAGGAACAGCGACCGGAAGAACTAGAACCTTGAGTGGCCCCGAGTTGTGCATAAAGTCGTCCAGATAAACCAGCGATGAAGACCGGGCCAACATGCACAAAACAGCCCATGCGGCCTAGATCACGCAGCTACGGCGTAAATCTACGGCGGTAAACCACTCAAGGCGGCTGCTTCCGGGCTTGGAAGCCGGAATAAAATGTTCGTTCATTCGGTACGCGGTACGAGACCTCGTGTTCCTCTCCCTCGAGAACGACTTCTCACGAGTGACCTTGTTGCTGGTTTTACTGCAATTCTACAGTACCGGTTAATCATAATCATCATGGTGACCGTGGTAACCTCACGACCACGAAAATGATTGATCCTGTCGTCTGCATTCTCCCAGATGCTTCTATAATATATGCAACTGACAGTCCATCTACAGTACATATGCCTCGCGTCCGGATTCTGAGGTCATCGTCGTCATTCCTCGAAAGAGGTCTCTTCAATCAGGCGCGTCATAGCAGTTCTGTCGTCACGAAGTTGCATATATATGTACCCTATGTAGAATGTGTTGGTCTTGGGGGACGACTAAAGGAATGCAGGCATTCCTAGGGGTTGCAGAATCGGCTAAATGTGTGTCATTGCCTTCATGCAGCTCATTTTGGTGTGCACAGTGCCTGAAAAACTGTTGTGCACCTAGCAATTCTCCGCGCCAACAAGATCACAGTCATAGATCATAGATCAACTAAGTATTGTCTGACTAACGTCGGCGTATTCCACTGCCTTGCGGAGCAAAGACCTGAGAATCTGCAGGCAGGGGCACGTCTGTTATTTGTTGGCAAACCAGCATGTAGCACAATTCTAGATATATATACTCGGCAATTTATAAACACCGACCTCTAAGAAGCCGAGCTTACCGTTTCTGCTCAGCCACTTGTGTGAGAAGGCCCTTGCCGGCAATGAACCCGGCAATGTTGTCCAACGCCAGAAGCTCCATTTTGCGCTGGGTGTCCTGCGTCTCGGTGCACATGTGGGGAAGGAGGGTGATATTGTCCATGGCAAGCAACCGGGGGTTAACATTGGGCTCATCCGGGAAGACGTCCAGGCCAGCGGAGAAAAGATGTCCCGACTGGAGAGCTTCGATGAGCGCGTCTTCGTCGACTACCCCTCCACGGGCAGTGTTGACGAGTGTTGCGCCCTTCTTCATCTTACGGAACTGCTCGCGGCCAAACGAACCCCGAGTCTGGTCGTTCAGAGGAAGGTTGAGGGACACGACGTCACTCTGGGCGAGCAGCTCGTCGATGCTGGCGCAGTAGGTGCACGAAAAGTCGGGCGGGGGGGACAGTTCGCGTCGGTTGTGGTACACAATCTTCATGTCAAACGCGAGCAGGCGGCGCGCCATTGTCGCGCCGATGCCGCCCATGCCGATGATGCCCACTGTTTTCCCATCAGGGTCGAAAGCTGGTGCAAGTCCGCTCTTCCACCTCCCTGATCGCACATTGACTTCGGCACGGTGGAACTGCCTCAGCGCTGATAGGACGAGATAGACACCGACAGTCGCAGTCGCCGAGTCAACCGCCTTCGGTGTGTTCGTCACCTTGATGCCGCGTGCCGACGCCGCCGCCACGTCTATCTGATCGTAACCAGCACCATTGTGCGCAATGAGCTTGACTGACTCGGGGAGGTGGTCAATCAGCTCCTTGTCAAAGAACCCAATTGGGCCTGAGTCTCAGCACGCCGACGCGATTGATACAAGTCAACACATACCGACAGAGTCGTTGTGGCGGTAGATGGCGGTCACACCGTCATACTTTGCTTTGCAGTCTGCAAAGAACTCATCCCGTGTTTTCGCAGTCAGTTCCTAAAGGTCAGCCACTGAAACCATTCTTTTCACAGGCCAGAAGACGTACGACAAGCTCAGCGAGGCCTGAGAACTTCTCCGCTGCGTCCTCCTTCGTCCAAACGAGACCTGATGCTGGATGATGTCAGGGGGCGGTTCCTCAGTTTACATCAAGCAGGGGGTAACCCTACTCACTGCAGATGAGGACCTTGGGAAGCGTTGCTGTCATCCTTTGTCTTCTGTACAGGTTGGTGAAGATGTGTCCGTAGATCGTGGGTATGACAGAGATCATGGTCGCCACCGACCTCAGTGTCCTTATGTCCCGTTTGGGATCTGTAGCACAGCACCATAGATAACCGTGAGATGCCGTTTGCCGGGCCGACGTTCCGAACGCGGTCGGAGCCTCCGGACCGATCCTCCGAGGATGCGATCGGCTTCCCGGCCGGCCACAATCCACAATCGCCACGTTGCCGCATCTCGATTAGCTCAAGCAGTGATCTCTATACCCTGTCGTTTTAGCTTTTCCATATAAAGCACCCCCCCTTGACCAAGCCCGGCTATCATCTCTGGATACAAGAAACTTTACCGGCTACCCGTGTATATGTCTGTATCGAACTGTGTCCTTCGATTCTGTCTGACTGCTCTTGGCGTACTTTGCAATAGCCTGCTCCGCCTACTGCGCTACTGCCTCTCATAGACTACAATGTGGGGGTCCAAACAGGGACATTTGTGACTGAGGGTCTGAATTTTGCACGTTGCGGAACGATGTCAAATATGGCCGAACTGCCGATTCCGCTGTCAATAACGGCGGAATGTGGAGCATTGCACCGTTACGATGCTCTCGGACAGCAACGACTTGGGATCCTGTGCTGCTCGGAGAGCTCGAACCCGACCTCCGAACTGTGCACTGGTCGTCGTGGCACGTCACGTAGGTTTTCCGCCGGGCAGTGGTCGAGTGGAACGATCGATCATGACGACGATAAAATTGCACCCGAGTGCAATAATCATCCGCTAAAAGGGCGGGGGTTGTATACTAGAGGGATGGCGGGAATGAATCCAGAGCATGAATTGGGGACCCGGAGGGTGATTCAGTTGGCGAGTAGTGGGGTGGACAGCTTTGGCACTTTATCGGTCCGCGGTCATTCGGTAATGACGACGATAAATTTGCACCCGAGTGCGATAATCTTTACTAAAAGCGAGTGGGTTTGCGTACCGGAAGGGCCAAAGGACGGCGGGAATGGATCCAGAGGATGACCCGGAAAGTTGATCCGGGCAGTGGAGTGACACAGCCTTGGCGGTCTAAACGAAAACACTACTGGAGAGATGGCATTTTCGCCACTCTACATACAACATTCATTACCATGAATGCATGAAAGGCCAAGTGTCTGCTCTTTTAGTTTTCCTCTTGCTCGTTTTCAAACACCGTGAACAGCTGACATTATTGCGCAATGCATTTTTGCTCGAGTGTAGTATTTTTGGACACTATTGGAGTACACCGGTCTGCCTATCTCCAATATGTTTGGCTGCCGCTCCGGCCGTATGGAAGCGAGGGGTACCAGCAGCAGATTCCATGAGTGAAGATTCCCAGATTCCCATACTCATTCCCACTCCCACAGGCAGACTCGCCGAACGATTGGAGCCCTTGTTAAAAAGTGGGCTGTCGGCCTGTCGGCTGCCGCCGGGACCAGGCGTGTGTCGAGATCCGCTCATGCACACTTGACACCCTCTGCGCCTCCCTCTCTTCCGCCGCCGCTCGGCCCCATTATTTCCTGTGGCCACGAGCAACCAACGATCGCCCAACAGCATTGCATGTCTTCTCGGTTGCCTCACCGAGCCCCTGACGAGTCTCTCCGCGTTTTCAGGCAGAGCTCTGAAACTACGTATGGCGGCAGAGGACGAAGCAGAATGATGATCAGCTGGTTTATCAACGTGTTTTTGGACCTGCAAGATTGTCCTTCGAATCGATGCCATTGCTTGTCGGCTTACGGCATGCACCGACGCCAAACGTCAGCATCCGGTAGGTCCAAGGAACTCTTGGTAGAGTTTGTTTCCTTCCGTGAGCGGCGCTTGCTGCGGGTGGCGATGGGTGGGCCCTCTTTTTTACTCCTCTGACTTTTCCATGTTCTCCACGCGGACAAGGACCGCCTGTGTCCATAGGGTTCAGCAAGGCATGCTAAGTCGGCATCCGTTGGCATTCTAGGACCCAACTGTTGTGACGCAGGGGTAGCAGCAGCAAAAGATCTTCATTCCTAGGGGCGAGTACGCAACTGCACGTGTTCACAATAAACGGCGGCGCAGCGGCGGTAGAGCAGAGAGCAGGGCGTCCACAAATCCACAACAACAAAAGCATGCAGGAGCCAAGGACAAACAGGACAACAACACAACAGGACAATAGCACAACAGCACAACAGGGAGAAGAGACAAAGGTCGTCATGCCCCCCGAGTGCATGTGCAACTGCACGGATATGTTTTGCGTACAGTAGTGTTTATGCGAGGGTTTGTGGACATAGTTGGCTCCAGGAGACCGGGCAGACCGGCCAGACCATCCGGCGGTGACCCGTCGTGTCGTAATCTGCGCCCAGATTGGATTAATGTACATGGTACTCTGTGCGGTGGCGGCGTAGCCGGCGTCTCACACCTTATACTGGCTGGTTTTGCATCGCTCGTGTTCGGACCCCTGGCCTCGCATGTCCTCTTCCTTACCGCCTCCTTTCCTCTTCCTTGCTTCTGCGACCCGAAAGATAAATCCAGCAATCCCCAACAGAGTCCACCGAGCTCAGCATCATCGGACAAATGTAAGCTCGGTTGTCCAAACAGGGGCATGCGTTTAGTTGAGTTGTGCGAGGAGAAGAGCGCGGGAGAGGGCGAACATGTTGAGATGGGTCCAGTCGAGGACCTCACTTGCTGCGCTATCAGTTTGATCATGAAAGGTCCTCCAACTTGTGCGTTCTTTGCCTTGTGCTCGGTCTCTTCCGTCCCGTGTGTGGCACATCGGACATCCCAGCTCTCGTTCACATTCCCCTATAACACATTGCAGACCCGCTGTCATTCCCGAATGTTGCGACACCCAGGCTCTCTCAATCTCTCCTTCTCGACGACCAGATCGACTAGACCACCCACAACCCACCAGTGTCCCACCATTTCCACTCCCACGCCGACACCTCCACTCCATTCTCGCAGAGTTCGTTGATATCCATGTCAACGATAGACATGGATATCGACAATGTACCCGAGGAGGGTCCGCCACTGGTCTCACCATCAGCCGCGGTTCTCGCTCCCTTTGAACCCTCACAAGCATCACCGTCTATTCCGCACCTTAGCAGTGGCGAAGGAATAAACGCTCCTCAAGACGGCACATCGAGTCGTCCAACACCTGCACGACCCCCGCGAAAGTTGAACAGGTCGGCCAACCAATTGCACAGAAACCAAGCATGCCTTCCCTGTCGACGTCGACGTATAAAATGCGATGCTGGCCGACCGTTCTGCTCGTCCTGTATCCGATCGTACCGATTCCTCGCGCGCACCCAACCAAACACTGAACGAGACGCGAAGGACGTACAATGCTTTTACGAAGACAGTGGTGAAGGAAATCTCGCAGGTGGCAGCAACGACCTGGCCCGTGGCAGCAGCGAGACTCGATCCACCATCAACAAATTGGAAGCTCGCGTTGGTTCGTTGCCACAAGTCTTGTCTTCATTTTGGCTAACATCCTAAGCAGAACTACAGGGGGCCTTGTGGATGTCAACATCCCAGTCATCGCCATCCGCCCAGTATGGGTACGCTCAAACTGCCCCTTCAGAAATAGGCTGGCTGGTGAGCAACTCGACATGGAGCGACCAGTCCCAAGCAGGTTACACGCCTCCCAGCGCGACGACTCCTGGTGGGCAGGGATTTGGCCCGTTTCCCGATGTCGATAGCAGTTTAATGCCAAACGTAAGCCCACTATCCACCGAGTTGGGAATGCGTGTCGGTGTTGATCCCTTTGTACTGAACAAGGGGAATTTGTTGGAGACCTATGATTTCATTGGGGACGGTGGCCTTACCAAAGGAACGGCGCGGCTATCCGAGGCTCTCCCCCTCCCCACATTGGGACTGGATGCAATCGGCACGATCCACGATGGTCTCGAGTCGCCGCTGGTGACTTTTAGTGAGGATGACCCACTCTGTTCAAATTGGCCCCCTCATTTACCTGCTCTTCCCGCACTCAAGCCAATGTGAGTATCGGACGACCCGGCTGACAAACTCGGAACTAACCACACTCCTCAAGTATCGACACTTTCTTCGAAACAACAGCCTCAGTCTCTCGGCTTTTGAACCGCAAGAAGCTGCTCTCTCGCCTCGCGCTATCACCGATGGACAGCGACTTTCCCCAACCGGCTCTGATTCATGCCATTTGTGCCATCACAGCACGGGATATGATCTCTCCGCCCTTCATTGTCGTCGACGAGCCCAATAAAAATTTGAAGACAGACGACAAGATCATCAAGGGCAGCTCCATAGTTGAGGACGGCGACCAAGGCACATTTGGTGACAGACAGGTAAAACATGCCTTGTACCATATGCGGTCTATGCGCGTGACTGGTCGGGGATTACTCGAAATTGCCCAGGCCAAAGCCATTATCGCCGTGTATTATCAACAGCAAGGTAAGAACGAGCTACGGCACACTACGAATGAATGCTGACCAGAATCAGCGAAGATCATGGATGGATGGATGATGACAGGCTCCCTTGTCAGACTGGTTCTGGCATTGGGTCTCTGGTCGGACCCCATGAAGCCCGTTAATACATCCAGGTCACTCCTTGCAACGCCCGTTGATTCCGGGGACCGGGAGGAACGTGGTATTCTTGCGGCCTACGCTATGGGGCTGGATGTTATCTCCTCGGCGTCAGCAGGGTTAAGCAGTCTTGTCCCTTTTGATGAAATAGTAAATCATGATAACATTAGTGACAGCTGACACCACAGGCGTCGCAACTGCCAGCGACTCGGGCCGACTTTGACGGAGAAGTAAGCTGTCATTGTGGAGAGAAATATTGACCAGGCAGGGCTCTATTCCGGAGAATTTTCAGACATGGTCCTCAAGTGATCTGTATACGGCGTAGGTCCTTTTCCACTTGTGACAAGCAGTGCTAACACATCTATGCAGGAATCCTGTCACGGACAATTTTATTGTTCACATGAAGGGTATCCACCTTCTGGGACAAGTGTTGAAGTTTAGACGTCGAGCTCTCCCGTTGGAACATAAGTCCTCGATGCGCGGGAACGCAATGTTCAACACCCTCGACCACAACATCTCGGCCCTCTGCGCATCTGTCCCTCCCGATATGCTGCTGCCCTCGCTGTTTGGACCAAAGGGAGTGGATTCGGACCTTTTTGGCGCCCAGCTGGTTCCACACATTATAGCCATCAGTTTACACGACCTGGCGGCCGACATGTCCAATCCCCACGACGCCAGCGCAATCCGGATGCTCGCTGAAGCCCGCGCGTTTTTATCAGTCTTGAATGGTTTCATGAGCACAGCGCTGGATTTTGCGTCCTTACTCACGCCTACGATCTCTTGTGAGTGTTTCTTCTGGTAGTTGATTTCTTTATACTCCTCAATGTCGTGCTGGCTTTAGATGCTGACCCCCCGCAGAGTATGACACTGCAAGATGGATACATCGCGCTGACATATAGCTATTGTTTCGTTGCCGCTAAGACAATGATCAAATTCTACAAGAGAGCCCTGGAATCCCAAGATCTTACGTTTGCGCGTAGCGTGTTATCTGAAATGGAGGTTTTCTGGTAAGCTGGCAGTCCATTATTATCAGTATTGGTTGAACTAACCCTCGTCAGGACCGTCTTCCAAAGCCTCTCTTCGTTATTCCTTATCGGCGCTGTTCACAGTTGCGAGATTCACAAGCTTTTGAAGAGTAATCCAGATGATATTGGAGACCGTAACTCCACCGAAATCCCATCCCGCTCGTACCACTACCGGACAGAAAGTGGGAATTTGCCCGACACCCGTCCAGTTCGTCATGGTCCATTGATCTCCGACAGCGTTCTCGGTCTTTCGCAGCCTCCATCTGCCTCTAGTAAGCTATTAACTGCCGCGATGTGGCGATATATAACGCCTGGATGGGGCTGATGATTCATGCTAGATCTCGTGTCCCAGGACGCTTTCCTTGATGCGGCAGCTACTGACCCAGGAAATCTGGGTGGAGATAGTCGAAGACCGGGGTTTCCTAGGGGCAGGACTCATGCCCCATTTCAGCAACAGTTTGTCCCTCAGCAGCCACAGACTCCGCTTTCCGACATTACATCGAGCTTTGTATCGCTTCCAATCATTCCTCAAACTTCACCGTTGATGCAGGCGCCTCCGCACCAGCAAAGTCGAAACCCATCGGGTGTGCAAAGTTACCCCGCTGCTCAATATCAACAGCGCCCATCAACGACTCATCTCTACACCTGGCCTTCACTGGCTGTAGAAACTCAAGCCCTTGGGGAACCCCGGTCTCCTACAACCAGAGGCCGACCCCGATCCCAATCGTTCGAGCAAACAGATCCTTCTCGCGGGAGACAGCCGTCCAAGCCCCATCGACGGTCTTTCAAGTGATAAACAAAGATGCATATGCGAAGTTTCTTTGTACCCTCGGTGTACCCGTGTATATCAGATTCATTCCTTACTGTACCGTACCAAACATCGGTTGACAGACTATTACTATTGGGATTTCATTGAGGTTTATAGCGTCCGTTACCAATGTCACCAAATTTACGCCCTCGGGTCCGGGTGCGCAACACTCCTGCTTTTTCCCTTGTTGCGTGTTGGGCGATTCAGGTGCTCAGAGATCTTCCGGATATTGAAAGCAGCATCAGTCGTGTGGCCAACAAGGCTTGGGCATCCTTGAGATTCGTCGACCTGTAAAGATTGGTGGGCCGAGACTTCAGGGTTCAAGACCGGTGAAGGCGGGATGGGGTGGACCACTCTCATATTTGCGACAACCCAGGCGGGTCCCGATCCGGAGCCGGCAAAAGGACTTGCCGAACTAACAGCTGTCCCCGATTGGAGCACAGCAAGGTCACCAGCCGGGTCGGTGTCAACATCATGCGGATGCCACAACACCAGACCGTCTTCGATAGGCTCATACTTCCCCTTTCCTAACTGTCTGTTTATGGTCAGTTTCTGCCTCGAAATAGAAGATGAAGACCTCTACTTGTACCCACTCATTCAAGATCTTAATGCGCGTGTACTTGTAGTTTTCACAGCGTTCGACGATCTTGCGACGCACATTTCGAATGGTTCTTTGAATCTTGGGATCGAGGGGAGCCATGGCATCGGGACCAGCATGCTTGGGGTCAAAGCGAGCGTTGAAAGCATCCAGCTGCCCAAGGACACGACGTCCACGGTGATACATTGCTTGCAGGGCCTTGCATTTGCCAACTGCGCCGACGTTAGAAGGAATGCTGCCGATCTTGGGGACCATGGCGGAGTTGACGGTCATGCTTGGGAGAAGAGAGTTGTAGAAAAGGGGGTACCTGGCGACAACATCAGGATAGAGGCGGAGGAATTGACCCAAGGTGAACGGCGCGACCTCTTGTTCGTGACGGACGTAGCTGCGTTTGGCTACCCGGAGCCGCGGGGACTTCTTGAGTTTCCATTTTGTGGGACGTGTACGCGACTTTGGCCGGCTGCCAGGAATAAAGTCTTCGTCGTGTTCATCACTCTTCTCCTCAGTGTCCGACTCAGGGTTCCCGGTAGTGTTTGAGTCGTCATACGGGGAGTCCGTTGCCCCACACTCTGAGACACCACACACGGGAGGTGATGTGTATGCGGAGTGCCTGACGACTGAGCCACGTGAAACTGTTGTGGTGAGTGGCAGTGCCACAAAATA
This sequence comes from Apiotrichum domesticum, assembly GCA_001599015.1. Taxonomy (NCBI): domain Eukaryota; kingdom Fungi; phylum Basidiomycota; class Tremellomycetes; order Trichosporonales; family Trichosporonaceae; genus Apiotrichum; species Apiotrichum domesticum. The sequence goes on along the minus strand of BCFW01000003.1, from coordinate 1,289,510 downwards.
TCGTACTAAACAAACTCACCACTCAATCCAGGAAGTGTTGATATGGGGTGTACTGAAGACCACCCTTGCGGGCACAGCGAATGCGTAGAAGCGAAAGGCGAGAGAGGTTCTTGTCTGTTCCCCAAATCTTGAGAAGCATGGGCAGCTGGGTTATCCCCAAGCTTGGCATGAACCAACTCTGATGAATCGAAGTACGAGTCGGTGTAGAGTTGGGGGTTGCGTACGGGCACGTTTTCTCTCTGAGATACACCGGCATGAAAAGTAGTATCAAGCAAAGAATTGTGAAGCTGTGAAGTCTGAATGGATTCCTGTTGATTGCGAGGGTGATGGTCAACGTAGGAGGCAGCTTCATAGGGCGGGGTGACGGGGATTGGTTGGGAGACAGCTGAACCGGCGCTGAAGCTGTCCACAGAACCATTTGGGCTAGGAAAGGAGGCCCCTAAATGGGGTGAGACTTCTGTAGAAACGAGAGCAGTGGAAATGAAAAGCTGTGGGGAAGACACTGAGAAGCTTGAGGACGTAGGTGATGACTGCGGGGCCTCAGACAGGGTAGTGTGAGTTGAAGAGGGCGAAAAAAGCGTCGGAACCGTTTGACCCCTAGATGTAGGGGAGAGCCAGCCGTCTGAAAGGTTCATTGGCTGACGAGCAAACGATGTGTTGACATGGTGAGGAAGGGAAGGGAATGAAGTCGTCCAAGCAAGACTTTCTGAACTTGGGGGGTATGTGGCGGGCGTTTGACCGTGCTGAAACATTTGAGACATGACGCAAGTCGGCCCTGCGAGGATGATAGGTGGAGTGTAGCTCTGAGGCAGTGTCTGAAAGCCTGATCTCACACTCAGGACGGAGTCGGAGCGGCCACCGTGAAGGGCTGAAGGATTGACGTTGTTGATGACCCTTGGGACCCCCATCTGTGGAAATGCAATCAACCTGTGCGGATGGAGGGCAAGGTCCGTTACGAAGGAACTGAGCGTGTTGTTGCGATCAGAACCTGAATGAAACCCCATGGTTGGAGAAGAGTGAAGCTGCATGTCGATAAAGCAAAGGAATGTGATAGGCGAGGGGCACTGAGGGGCTGTTTTAGGCTGCTGGCTGACTGCGATCCAGCTTACTGCCTCCGCGAAAAGTCCAGATACGTAGAGGCAAGCCCGAGATCGAGTAAACCCAATGACCTAAAAGGAGGCGCAGCTCTTAGCCACTGATCCTATAAGGATTCCACAGAGCATCGATAAGGGGTGAGGAGTGTGACGGTACCATCGGGCAAGTGCGCGGTGAGAGTTGTTGATGAGACAAGTAGGTGCGGAATAAACAACATGATTGTCAGCTCACAATCTCTTGATCCCTTGTTGTCTGAAGGTTGACAGCTCCCGGGGTTAAGTGAAAGTCGAAAGGTGAATTGTGGAGTTGTGGATACGTTGATCAGACGCGCAGAGGCGCAGATACGCCAGGTAGTGCCGTATAGCTGCGTTGTCTTTGGAATGAGCTAAAAATGGGTGTTGAGGGAAGGCATTCAGATGTGAACGCGAACTCATCACGAAGAGGCCATGACACAGAATGGAATTGTGGAAGAACCTGCAGAGAACTCACCAGATAAAAGGAGTGAAAGGTGATTCCCCAGATACCCGAGGTGTTGTGCTTCGAGAGTAGGGATATCACAGCGACTTGACAGCAGCGAATTGAGCGAGGATGGCTACTGTACAGTAGGAGTATAGTAGAAGGATGAAGACACGAAGAGAATGGGGAGGTGGTTTGAAAGAATGGAAAATCTTGACAAAGATGTTTATATGAGTGATGCGATGCAAAGATGTCGAAGACCTTACATGAACAGGATGCCACTACGCTGTCGGAGGTGCACTGATAAGATGAAATCAGAGGCAGGCTGTCGTTTGACCTAGCGGAGGTGAAAGATCCGAGGATTCGAGAAAGTATGTGTGAAAGGCAGTGTTCCCGAGACCACCGGCCAGGATCCTTCGCCAGAATCCTTAGCCACCCAGGCAAGAAAAGACTTTGGGGCGAGAGATGGGAGATCAGGTGTGTGTGGGTGTGGGTGTGTGCAAGCAGAAGTGTCCATTCGATCAATTTGTCCTCGCGTCCTCGAGTTCTCGCGTTTTCGCGTTCTGGAACATTGAACATTCCTTGCATTCTTCTGGCCTCTGAAAGCGCTGATCCTCTTTCCGTCCCTGCACATCGTGCATCGTGCACCATGTACCTCTTTTAGACTCCTGCTCCAACGCCTCTACGTGGATCACAGTCTGATCTGTCGATTGGCACGGCGCCTCTGATCCTCGAGAGGATAAGAGGAAGAGCGTCAGCCCCGTCGGCCTTCGATCTGCACAGATGCGACGCTGTGCACTGTGCACTTTCCACAGACCATAGGATCATAGGTTCTTGGACCGTGTACCGTGCGCCGCCCTGCTGACCTGCCGCGTCTTCTCTTAAGCCCTTGAAGTCTTGTGCCGCCCGAGGTTCTGTGTGCTCAGCCTTGGCAATCGCATCTCGTCACTTCCCCCACCCTCTGTCCCTGCCTCCCCACGCAACGCACAGAGTCCTGGTAGCCTGGACCCTCTCGTAACAATCTAGCGATCCTAGCTATGCTCCAGGTCGCCCGCAGCCGTGCCTCGTCCACCGACATCATGTATCAGCGTCCACTTTCCCTTCCTTGCCGCCAGGCGTCAGTGGCGCTGGGGGTCCCTGTGGCGTTCGACACAATGTTATCTCTCAAACGCCTCCGACTGAAGACAGACAAGGCCTCTTGTTCGCGCGACTCCAGAGGCTGGCTGAGGCTGAAAACGTTACTCATATGGCGGCAAAGCCACATTCTGCTCGGCAGTCTGGTGTTTGAGTCGCGTGTGCTGGAACGCGTCTGATCGCGTCTGACACACTGTGGCGTTCGAATGTGCGGACTGAGATCGAAAAGTCTGCCAGATTATTCGTCATAGGGACTTGTGTGACGAATCGCAACAAAGACGTACCCATACTGCAGCGTTGGTCAAGCCAATACATTGCCTTGCACGGTTTTGAGTGAGTCTGTGTACCCAATCCTGGAGAGTTAGCATCGGGATTCGAGTTGAGTAGTCCCGCGGCCCCTCCCCCTAATCAGCGGATCGGTGTAATTGTGCCGATCTGGCGCAGGCGCGCGGATTGCGCCCCTAAAATCTAACTGGCCCGGTGTGCAGCGACAGAATGCACGACGTGTCAATGGGTCCAGGTTGCTGGGAAGCCCACGTCCCTTTCGCTGCTGTGCTCCTCTGCAGCTTTGCCGAACTGTCAAACTGCAGTGTTTTGGATTCGCGCAGACTCAGGCTCAGACCCCCGAAGTCGGACGTGCATCCTACCGAACTACCTGTTCTGCGGATCACGTCACACAGCCATCCGTGTTCCGCAACTACAGCTGTTGTCAGCGTAAGTTGTGGCAGCCCTACAGGAACTAGTTAACATCCGGTGAGTGTGCTCTTGCTGTGTCAAAGCGTCTGCCGTGGGGCAGTATCAAACTGGCGCTAACCGTCGAGAGTAGGCAAGGGACCATCTACGCACCATGCATCAGGCCCCACAGCTTCAGCAATCTGTCACGATCTGTCACTGATCACTGATCACTGATGGACCGGGCACGATGACTCTTTGCTTATTCGTGTTCCGTGGCCAGCCTCCGATGGGCGATCGGTGCCTGGCCTCTACCTGGTGAGTGAGCGCAAAAGGCGTGGAGGCCAAGGGGTACGGTTCTTAAGGCATGAAGATCATCTGCCCCCGATTCCAGGGATCGGTGCTTCCTGCATCAAGCACCAAGCCACAGTGCAATGGCAGCGAAATTCGATGGAACAGTTTTCCGCCTTGCAATAGCGTAACAGTGCCTTTCAGTCTGGTCCGACACCACAGGGACTGTCAATACTATGCGAAGCACTCGCCAAGGGGCGAGACCAGACCACACGGGCAAAAGTTCAGGTCGTGAACGGGAACCGTAGGCGTTGGAGAGCCTCCATATTGCGTGTTGCTGTCGAACTCGAAGGTTGCTGGGCTGCTGGCACGTCGCCACCGGTCGTGCAATCGCGGACATGCGTGCCACTGAACGCCGGGCGTGTACGAGCTCGCTTCACACACTCGTAGGTTCACTCTACAGTGAGCCCACGTTGTGTTGTACTGTACTGGACGCGATCCGTCGCGTGCTTGGCGTCTCATCTGCGGTTCCATTTCTATAAACAGTGGTCAGACCGCGGTGAGGTCAGCAGTCGCAAGGCACAAGGCCGCATAACGCAGAATCAACCCAAAGCCACGACGCAGCCACATAACGCACCGACCGCATCGGTGTCGAGCGGTACCGCATTGCTAGCATCAGCCATGTGGCCATGTGGCCATGTGGCCCTAGTGGCACATCGACACATCGGAGACGCTCGAACCGCTCTTGGTATTCGGATAACGGTCCTGAGCACAATCCGAATCAGGCGGTGCCAGACAGGACGGAGGACTGTAAAACGCCAAAGACGCGGTTGACGCCCAACCGTCCTAACGTCTTGACGCCGACACAGGTCCGGCACTGGCACCAGGCATGCGACACATGCTTCCCCCCGCCCTATACCGGCCAGACTCGGTGCCTGTGGTGGCCATGGGCGACAAATTGGCGCCGTGGAGCGCCAATATGGACAAATTACATCTGTGATGAGCAGCCATCTGTCCTAACGGACAAGACCCGGGCACCTAGCCAAGCTCCCAAGTCAGAACAATGACAAATGTCCTGGTCAGAGAGCTGCCAAATGGCTGTTGGCGAGGAATGTACGGCAGCTCGGTTTGGCCAGGCGAAATTCAAAAAGGTCAGGTAGGTAGCCACTTCTGTTGTTGGGGAGATCCGTGGGTCCCGTGCGCGTGAAACAAGGCGGAGTTCAAGAGTCCGATAAGTTGGAGCAACGGAAACATGAGCAGCAAAAAATGCCTCTACCCTGCGCGGTGAACTCGGAACTCGATCGATACGGATCAAGGCGTTCGAGGACGCATTGTCACTCTGAGAACCTGATATGAGCCGCCGGTCGCCTGTTTGCGGATGCAATCACTCTTGCGCGACAACAGTAAGCAGGTTAGCTGTGGCCTCCCCCGAAGTCCTAGGGATGGACGTGTAAGTCTATGCTCTACATGGTCAAGGATGCTGCACAGTGGGTCACACTGCTGTCTAAGTATGTTGGTCGTCTCTAGTGTCTCCTGGGGTCGTCTCTAGTGTCTCCTGGGGCCGGCCAAATAGACTAGCCTGGATGGACATGTCTCTCGCAAGTGTCCGAGAACATCCTCCCATCTTTCCAATGTCCCTCCCCCATCACACTTCGCCGCCAATCCATGCGAATGTCAAGAATCCCAGACCCCATGGCGCTACGGCGGCGACGCGCCATCCTGCACGTGTGAGAAAGCGCATTACCCTGCTTCCCTTGTGTTCCTCGTGATGTAGCGTGGAGCGGAAGAAGAACTTTAGCCCGTGAAGACGGTACGCATGCTTTATTGGGTGGCGGTAGCGTCCTGGGATCTCCGCGCCGGGGGCCAGCCGTCCGCGTTCCGAGGCAGCCAGAGCGCAGACGCGCGAGCATTGGCGGAATGGACGACCTGTGAACTCTGCGGCCGAGGCCGCAATGATACCACCTGCGACAATCGTTCCTGCCTGTGCGAGCCGGGCGCGCGTAGGAGTCTCTGACGGCCTGGCAGCCATGGCTGCCGCCGTGGTCACTGTCGGGTTTCCATTCTTGGTGACGACAGCTTTCACCCTCAGTCCCACACGGCGCGTGAGATCAAATGTGGCGAAGAAAGTGGCGTACGACACGGCATCACGCATGATGGCCCAACGCCAACCACTCCACCATGATCGCGACTTGTTCCAGGACGAGCTTGCCATCAGGTTGCGTAGAGCCTCGAGGGGAGACGCCGGGGGAGGGCCGAGGATAGTCGCCGACTTTGGAGGCGGGAGATGGAGGAAACGCGCAACGGCGGCTGTCGTGGAAGTGGCGGACTGTTGGAGGAACCTGCCAGTCAGTATTAGGTTTTGCGTTGACACTGCCATGCTCAGTCCCCTACTTATCCCCTTCTTTCATGCCATGCCATGAAGCCGCGTATAACCGCACTCACCTCACGATGTTTTCGATGGGCGTAAATGCCATCCCCTGGATGATGCCTGCCCCTGCGCCAGCAATAGCAGCCAGCAGCGTAGGGTGGGCAGGTACAGTTCTGGGCCCGCGGATGATGGTCTCCAATGTAATGGCCTCCTCAGTAGCCGGCTGATCTCCCGGAAGTGCCTCCCCATAGTCGCCATCGAGCGCGCCAAGGAGGTCGCGCTGGATCAGGTCATCGATAAAGTCGTCAAGCGTGAGGTCCGTCTTGACCTTGGTTTCTGCCACGACAGTGTCGTCCACCTGGACGACACGGCGCTGGAAATAAGGCAGACGAGCGAGATACAGCGAGAGCAGCGAGTGCGATGAGAAGAGAAGAAATCCCAGCGTCGTGTTTACAATCAATGGCGGGAGAAGCGTGATGGCCAAGACAACAGGCTGGCGTCAGATGTCGGCATACACACGTGTTACCCACCCCGCCCTTGAGCTTGATGAGGCTGCGTACGAATCCTGGTGAGAGGTTCTGATCCGCGCTCTCGGCGAGTTGGCGCAAGCCGGCCCAGGTGTCCACTACCGCAGAGTTAGCACAGTCCTCTTGAGATAAAAGCTGAAGCGACCATCCGCAGAATGCACGGAATGCACGCGTGCTCACGTCTGTTTGGGCGGAACAGCTTCGACGGGCGTCGGAACATGAAACCTGGGGGTGAGCACAGGACAGAAATGGCTCGCGTGGCGGCGGCGACGCGACGCGCGACGCACCCATAAAGAGTAGAATGGAACGTGTGAACGCTGCACCGGCGCTCGTGCTCGTGCTGGCTTGCGGGAGTTCGGCGGTCGACGTCGGCTCATGGAGGTGTTTGGGCGGGCGTCCATAAGTGTGGAGGTGCTGCAGTTGTCGGCGGAGGTCGTCTGGAATCGTTCCTGAGGCGTATGCCGTGTTGCTCACGCACAGAGCCGGAGCGAGGATGACGGCCGGCGCCGCTGCTGGTGCAGGTGGGCCCGGTGGGCGTGGTGTGTCCGCCGCCGGTTGCCGAGAGGCTGTCATGGCATTGTGGTCGTGGAGTGGTTAGCAGAGTACTTAGATGCAAGAGGCTACGAGGATGGCCGTCTTCACAAGCCAGGGCTTGGCGGTGCGCCGACACTGAAGCACCTACTGGCTCCGGGCACCGATAGTGTGCCGGAGATATCGTCCGAAACAAAAAAAAAGCACGTGACCTGGGAAGTCAAGTACCGGAGCCCCGCACGAAGATATGAGTGCTGTCGGATCAGATGCACGGGCAAGTTGCCAGATGCTCTGGGGCACTGTTGTGGTGACTGACGTCTGACCCTATGCGAGGCACTTTGACCTTGTTAGATGTCACCCTGGGAGTAGCAACGCGACATATCAAACTCGCTGCTATCTCTTATCCAAGAGGATGGTATGTTACTCCTTCTGGTCGGCTCGTCCGGCATGAAGGGGGTGAACAGAGCTCCGCTCGTCAATGGGCTTCAATTTGTGTGTGGCACCTCGATTGGACGTGGGATACCTCTTGTCCTTCGGTAACCCGACGGTATTCAGTCCGGAAGCAGCACAGTGACAGCATTAGATCTCCATGAGAATCTTCTTCCAATTGTCTGTGGGGGCTCTGGCTATGGCTTGCCTTTTTTTTTT
>BCFW01000003.1:1260640-1281749 GCA_001599015.1 Apiotrichum domesticum | reverse complement strand
TTTTTTTCTTTCTTCTTTTTTTCTGCTTTTCTGTATAGCGGCCAAACAGATCAACGCCTTGCCGGCTCCCTGCTCCAACAACCTCTGTAGGTATCTTTGTCATGAGGTACTTGAAGATGTAACTAAGTGGCATGTAATAGGTCGCATGGGCAGGGGGAGGGCAATGCTCGCGGAGACAGGCTGGTTCGAAGAAGCGCCTCGATCCACGGAACAGCCAAACATAACCAGATACATTATGCGGCATCCCCCAAATACGACCAGGAAGAGCAGCAAGAGCTGACGATGAAGAAGAATCTTTGGGCCAGCTGGGCAGAAAGATACTGCTCTGTCTTTCACGCGTCCATCAAGCACACTTGCTGGTATTCGGTCGACCACAGCATCATCGGACGACTCTTTAAAAACTGTCAAAAAAATCGAAGAAAAACGGTGAAGATGCATCTCAGCTCGCAAGGAGCCCCCAACCCCTAGGTAAATACAAAGGATCCATTGCAGCAGGTTGCAAAGCCTGAAAAGCGGCCTCCGGTACTACAAAGGTGTCTAGGGCTGAGAAGCCTGCCGGCCTGCAGGCTCCATGACTGGTTTATTTGGACGACGGGGCGAGGAATGTGGCCCCCAGGCCTTAAGCACATGGGCGGCCATCGCCGCTATCTCCAGCTGCCACTGGCCTGGAGCGTGGTCAAAAGCGGAGGCAAAAAATGCTTTCCCGACCATTGACCGTTCTGCATTGGTGCGAGGCAGCCAACAGCTCAAAATCTTCGCTGCCCGCTGAAAAGTGGACAGAGCCAGAACAGTCGTTCATCCACAGCATCGACCCTCTATCCTTCCATCATCCCCATCCGCCTACTTGTCCCGTCTGCGCTGCGCGCCGGGGTTCCATTCATCGTGAGTGCCGCTCTTACCACGTCTACTCGTCTTTCTCGTTTTCCGCGCCGCCATGCGACCCCGATGATGCTACCGCACTGGGCACTGAGTAAATCTTAGATTACAACGCCATATCCACTTTAGGAGGGTGGAGCGAGCCTAGAAAACTCGTGACTGAGGGGTACAGCATGGCGAGCACATTACTGATTTTGAGCTCGCTCGCTGGGATCCGGCTGACATATTTGTAGATGAGCGACGACGAGTCTGTTTCGGTGCCGAGCAGCGCCGACATCCTCGGGCTGCTCGACACGCTGCAGACGGCTGTTGAGGCCACATCCTCAGCCGCTGCCCCCCTACTCAAAAAGGCGAAGGCCGACGATCCATCCCTCGACTTTGCGTCGGGTTTGTCGCTGCTCCTTGTGCGCCCGAATCTCCTTCTGGCATCTCTACACCATCTTGTAGTCCTCGCCGGCCTGCGCCTGTCGTCTCTGTCCAACCACACGCCCGACGCGTCCTCGTCCGCTGCTCTCGCTCACCCATTTGCCGGCGGCCGGGAGGAGAGCCGCCCAGAACCTTCCTCGACGAACGAATGGGAGGACGAGCTCGCGGGTGAGCTCGAGCTCTGCCACGAGGTGATGGACAAGGTCCGCGGCCTTGAGAGCAAACTCGAGTACCAGATCAAGAAGCTCGTTGGCCTCGCTGAGGCCGCCGCCAAACCGAAAGCCGCGATCGAGGATGTCGAGGAGGGTAAGTTTCCGCATGTGTGTGCCTGGATATCCAAACTGACTTTAGACCCCCTCTCGTTCCGTCCCAACGCCAGTGCTATGGTTGCTGCTGCGCGTGCCGCTGCCCCCAGCAAGTCCAAGGAGAACCGCGAGGAAGACGACGAGTCTGGCGGCGTTTACCGCCCGCCACGTGTCGCCGCCATGCCCTACAACGAGCCGACGAAGGGCTCTTCCCGCAAGGAACGCCGTGCCCCTGCTCTGCTTTCCGAATTCGCCGTCGGGTTGGATGGCGCGCCCGCTGTGCAGACGACCTCGGGTCTCTCGACGCGCCCTGTGCTCACGGGTGCTCACACAAACAGCACCTCGGCGAAGCGTGCCGCCGAGCTGAAGCGTATTGCCGAGTTCGAAGAGGAGAACATGACGCGTCTCGTGACGACCAAGCGCGAGATGAAGCGGCGGCGCGAGGACGAGGAGGCACTGGCCCTCGGGTTCGGTGTTGGTGGCTCGGGACGCGGCCGGGGACGCAGGCAGAACGGTCTCGAAGCCGAACTCGAAGGTGTCCTGGGCGAACGCGGGTCCAAGGGCCTCTGGGACGGCGTCAACACCAAGCTTGCGAAGCGCGAGAACATCGCGTCGCGCGGCAAACGCGCCACCGACGGCGCCGGAGAGCGCGTTTCCGGTCCCAAGAAGGCCCGGTTCGAGAAGGACATCCAGCGGAAGCGGAGGGCCATCGGGCTGCCAACCAAGAACAAGTAGAGCGTGTTGCTGCACGCGTCGTAGATACCATTGTTGTAGTGTATGTCATTATATTCACATCCCTTTGGGTACTCGCTCCGGCACTTGCCAGCGGTCCTACGAATTCACATCCAACAGTGCACAAAAATCGGTCGAAAGAATGCTCAAAATTGAATAAAAGTCACTTTAGTCATACAGGAATAACATCAATCATTAAAAAGGCCCAAATCCGAACCGTGTAAGTCTAATACCAGTCTAGAGGTCGTCAAAAAAGCCGGCGTCCTCGTCGGGTTTGCGCTTGCTCTTGTCCTTCGACGACTTGATCTTAGGTCCATTGTCCTTCTTCTTCTTTGGCCGGTCCATCTCGACGTCCGAGTCGGAGCCCCAGTCTTCGGTCGCCGCCGGCGCTTCGGCCATCTCCGCATCCCCATCGTCCTCATCTTCCTCATCCTCCTCATCCGCGTCCTTCCCTCCCTCAACAACATCCTCCTCCTCATCGTCGTCACTGTCCATCTCCTCGTCCTCCTCTCCGTCGTCCTCCAGCAGGCCCTCGACGTCGGTGAGCTTCACGCACAGGTCGTGCGACACCGAGCCAAGCCACTTGCCTGTCGGGTCCAGGGCAAGGCGCTCGATAGGGTACTCCTCGTGCTCAGCAATCACGCCAACTAGGGCGTCAGTTCCAAACCTATCATGCTCACTCACGGAAGCGGTTGGGAAGAATGTTGATAACGCGGACCATGCCGTCCTCCGACCCTGTCGCGACGACGTCCTCGGTGAGGGGGACCAGGGCGTCGACGCTGGCCGGGTGTCCAATGAAGCGATCAACGCAGTCACCCAGCCCCTTTTTGCGATTCCAGATGCTCAGCACACCGAGACCTGTGCCGACAACGCATTTTGTGCCATTCTTAACCGGAACGATCGACAGCAGCTCGTCCTCTTGGTCCGCAGAGGTTGATAGAGGCTCGGTCTTGTTTGACCGCACATCGATCACGGACAGGTGTCCATCGCCCGATGTCGTAACCAGTTGTTTCTTGTCCTCAAAATAAAGGAAGTCGGAGATGTAGTCCCAGTGTTGCGTATAGGTGCGGATCGAGTCGCCCTTCGTACGGGGGTCCCAGAACTACGTGTCAGATATCTTCGCTTAGTTGTGATGGTGGTCACAGGAAACTGGAGTGGGGACAAGAGATACTGGACACCCCTTCCTTCGAAATGGGCTTGCCGACCGTTGCAGGAACGATGGTCCATGCGCAAGGGTGCGACTTCAACAGCCTTCGACGCCGTTGTCCTTAGATTGCAGGCCCCGCTCAGTCGTTCCCTTTGAGCTGCCAATCCGGCCTTACACACGAGTCTCCCGATCAAGCCTACCTTGATAACACCCTCATCATCACCCGTTGCCACAAGCTGCTCATTTACACACGAGACACGGTTGACAGGTGCGCTGCGAGCAATGTCAGTAAACAGGTTTGATGTTGAGGCGCGTGCTGTGTTGTCCACCTTGCGGCCGACGACCCAGCATTCAGAAAACAACAAGGCAAAGAACCCCTCGCCGACAAAAGTAAGACTCACTCGTGTCCCTTCTCGTGTTCGCGGAGCACAGTGCCGGTCGCCGCGTCGATACGGCTATGAGGCGTCAGTAAGTAGTTTTGCAGACGGGATCCTGAGTTAGGAGATGGTGTGAAGCGGGTGATGTGAGCCTGGGCCACGATACAACACATGAATTTCAGCTAACCGATGAGACCTGAGCAGTCAAGAGCCCGTGGAATCAAGAGGTGGGTAGGAGATCCCGCAGATCGGGCCGTCGCACGTATGCTGAGGGTGACAGAGACCACGTCGAGGGCGACGCATGACCACGTTACAACACCCCTTCCCCCTCATGTCCAATCTATCGTCCTCCATATCTTCGTTGTCCATTCTTGATCCTGTCTCTAAACCTCACATATATCAACGCCGACGCGTCCGTTCTCTAGACCACTCAGACCCACTCAACCGCTCGTACTCAGACCCGTGTTCAGCAACTCACCAGATGATACCACTCTTTCCGCCCATCCACAGTCCTTTCCCATCACCCTCAACAGCCAGCGCGCGCGCCGTGCGCTTTGTCGGCCGGACACTCCATGCCTTGGTGGGTTCGCCGGTTTGCGGGTCAAAGCGCCAGCTCTTGACCTCACCGGTCAGGAGAGACGCGTACACCAGCGGCTCGGAAGAGTGGAACGCAAGGTCAAACGGCTGGTTGCGGAGCTTGATATCCGGCATGGTGGAGAGCTGGGTGCCAAAAGAGCTATGGAGAACGTTGAGATGAACGTCCCGACGCCACCACTAGAGCACAGTCGGCTGGCACACTGGCAACATTCTCGAGGGGATGGAAAATCGCTGGTGGAGGTTGCACGTGATCTCACGGAGAGAGATCTCATCTCCGCCGGGCTCTCTCACTACCTCGCATGCGCAGTGCGTGGGATCCTCGTTGTCGGGGAAGTGGTGTTCCTAAATCACGTGATTTGCAGTGGATATCCTAAAATCCTAATACTCATCTTTCCCAGGAACTTTTGATTCCGCCACCTTGCTCCCGCTCATCTCACTTTCGGCTGGGTCCGAAACCCACAACAAGCAATCGAGCGCCAGATTGGCAAGGAGACCAGATCACAATCGGATCACTGCATCTTGCCACATCACGTGACTTGGATCACTCTCTATAATTCCGCATGACGCCTGACTGTAAATCCCCGGTCACCTGACGCGAGTGATCGGAACACACGGTGTTTGAGTCATGTGGCACTTGCCGGGATAGCCGGGATATGGGGTTGCTGCCAATAAGAGTCCCAAGCGCAGGTGAGTGTGGCGAAGATCAGGAGATCTGGAGGAAGTGTCTGCAGATCGAAAGAGATGATGAGGAGAAAAGGGTAACGGGGGCGATGAGGGAGACAATCAGGATGATCCCGACAATCATATACAGCGCGAGTCTGGCAATCCTCGGGCCTGAGGATCCTGGAAGATCCTGGGAAGACGCCTTGGAAGACCAGAGTGACGAGTGGCAACAGCGTTAAAATCTAGTTCAGAACCGTCCAGGGAGAGCAAGAAGGTGTGCAGAGTGGCGAGGAATCTCCTCTCGGCGACATGGTACAAACTCGGCAGGGAAGGCAATTTCTGCGGGAGGAGGGCACGGACTGGCGGTTTTTCGGCCCTCTGCGACTCGGCGGGACAGTCCTATTACCTTGGATCTTGTACCTAAAAGGGCGCATTAGACTGCTGCGCGACGTGTCTCTTTTTCGCTCCCCCTTTTCTCTCATATTACACATTGCTCTCCGGTTCACCGGCAACCTGCCCAGGCAATAAACGGGGGGGGTTTTTTTTTTTTTTTTTCTCTTCCGGCCCACAGGCTGCCTGTGCTACCGTGCGGCGTTGTCTCTTTTCGCACTGGCACATGCCTCCCTGACCACCGATCCAGCCCTCGGCCCACCCGTTTGCCTCTCCCTTTCTACTAGCGGATTGGCACGCCGCCCCAACGCCCGCGCGCCCCGCTTCTGGAATCCCTCCCCCTCCCCTCCACAAGCTTACGTCCAAGCCAACAAGGACCGCCCCGCTCAACCTGCTGGCCGGACTCTTGCCGCAAGCCCCCCAACCAGAAAATCCTTCACCGCCCCCCCCCCGTCTTCTTCCCACACCCCACCCCCTCGGCACTGCCCGTGTCCTCCCCCTCCCCTCCTTCCTTCTTCCTTCTTCCCTCCCTCCCTTCCTTCTCACTTTCTTCTCTCTCTCCCTTCTCGTTCCGTCCGGCCTCTCGTCCCCCCCACCCACGCCTGCATCGTCCACACACACACCTCTTTTTTCTCCGTAGCCCCTACTGGTATACACTCGTCGCCTCCCAATCCTCTCCCCTCCCCTTGCCCCTCCCCCTCGTCGTCCTCACACGTCTTCTTCCTCTGCCCTTCATCAAACACAAACTACAGATTACCTTACCTTCCGTAGCGACTGCCGTGTGCGTGCGTGCCCCGTATCCCATCCACCGCGCCTACGCCTCGTCTTTCTCTCCCTGCCCTCTCTCCTCTCTCTGCTCTTCTTGGCCTCGCAGCCTCGCCTCCTCCTCTCTCGTCCCCTTTGTACACCTCCTTGCTGCTCCCTCCGTGCACATCCCCCTCCTCCCCTCCCCCCTCTCCGTGTTCTCCTTCCTGCACTAGAACACCAAACACCCACGCACGGCAGACGCCATCCACACAGACAACCCTCCCATCGTCCCTCTTGTTTTCGCCCTTTGCTCTGTAGCCAGTAGCCATTGCGTGTTTACTCGTACGCCGTCATTGCGCGTCACTACCCTCGCCCCTCTTCTAGCTGCACATCACACACGCAGACCCCAACACACGGAGCCTACTGTAGACAAGCATCACAGGCTATAGGATACGCCTCCCCTCCCCTGCCCAAGCCAAGCAGCCAACCAGCCAGCCTTCCCTCTCCTGGCAGTCCGTCCCTCACACGCGTCTGCCTTCCGTGTTTAGCTTCCCTCCTTCCCCGGGCACAACACGTACAAACATCCACAAGCTATCCTCATCGAGCTGCAGGAGCCAACGTTGTTGTATACGCGCAACAAATTGGACCTCGCCCATTCCGCGTTACAGCAGCCACCCCTCTTCCCTTGTGTGTGTCTATCTTCCTGGGACTCTCCCCTCTCCCGGGCCCCATCGTAAGAACGCGCCCACCGTCCTGGAACCAAACAACAATCTACTACATATCACGCCAACACGCGTGTAATATCGAGAACAGCACACGTCGTCGTCGGGTCATTTTTTTGGTAACGAGTGGACGCGCAAATCCATTCCTCAAGGAAGCAACGAGGAAAAAAGCGTGACCGTGTGAATCGGTGAGCACATCTTCTCTCTCATTCCAGAGGTGTCCCATCCTCTTGCCGTTGAGTTGGATGCTTGCATCCATCGCGCCCAACGCATCCATCACATCTCCCTCTGTGCGATTGATACAAATGCTGACCTGGTTTCTTCTCGTCTTCTTGATGCCTTCTTGAACATGAACTGTGTGCCTTGTACCACGATGGTTGATCCGGTCCATTTGCATTACCATGGTCCCCGATCCGAACCAATTTGCCACACCACGATCGCCCTGCCATTTGCCATCCAGTCGTAGTCCAACCGGGCGTACTTCATGCAGAGCGCCTCAGCACCCAACCCCGCGCATCGTGGCCATCTGGCCCAGTCTTGGAACAACGTGAGTGGTGTGGATGCTTCGTGTTTGCCGGCGTATCGGCCCGAGAGGGCCGACAGGCAAGAACAGCATGGTTGGGGAGCACCACTGATCGACCACAGTCATCCCACATGTACCCCAATAGCACTGCCCACCAGCGGAATCCCGCCAACCCGCGGTCAACGTATGACACAGCGAGCTCTGGTGGTGATGACCAGTATTCTGGCTACCAGCAGGGAGCAGGCTTTGGCAATGTCGGCGTCAGTGGATACAACTATGGCAGCAACATGAGGTGAGTGTTGAGCGCCCTTCCTCAGTATCCACATGACTCATACTTTTTTTAGCAGCTTGTACAACACCACCTCGCCTTCTCTCCCCTCGGCCAGGAGGACATCAAACCCCAAGGCAAGCTCGCCCATTGCTCCGTCGACCTCGGCTGCTAACACTTCGCCGTCGGCTTACTACCCTCGCCAGTCTGCTTCTGGTGCCGATGTTACGCAATCTCCCTACCAGTCGTCCACCGCTCCCCCAAACCTTCTCAGCCACCATGGCCAGAGCCAGCCTTACGGTTACTACCCGTATTATGACCAGCAGGCGCATCACGCCAGCGGTGGTAGCAGCCAGTGGCAGCACCAGTACGGCAACCCTTCCAGCTTCACCCAGCAGGGTGTTCAAGGGCGTCAGACCTCGTCGAGCTCCATTCCCGCTGTCGCCAGCGTCAGCAGCAGCGAGCAGCCGAGCCGCACAAGCGGCAACTCGTTTGACTACTCGTCTACCACTCAGCAGTCCGGCTACCAGAACTGGGACTCGGCTCGCGGCGCCCCCAGTCACCAGTGGCAGCAAACCGCCCAGCAACAGGGCCAGCAAGGCCAGCAGCAACAAGGTCAACAAGCTCAACAGCGCAGCGCGTCTGGCAGCAGCGGGCAGACGCAGTCGGTCGTGAGCCCTTGGCAGGGTTACGGTGGTGGTCACCACCCCTTCCCTCCCCAGCAGGTTGCTCAGATGGGTGGACAGTTGCCTCCCAACCAGTATGGCAACTGGAACCAGTGGGGCGGCAACCAGCAGTACTACCAGCAGCAGCAGCAACAGCAACAGCAGCAACAGGCGGCCCAGCAGCAGCAGCCTCAAGTCCAGCAGCAACAACCGGCAGCCTCCAGCGCCCAAGCGGCTCCCGCTGCAGCCACTACTCCGGTTGCTGCGACCCCCACCACTGCTGCTCCCGCTGCCACGACAGCGCCTGCTCCAGCTGCCACTGGCAAGAAGGGCAAGACGTCCAAGAAGGAGGCAGCAGCTGCAGCTGCCGCCGCTGCCGCTCAAGCCGCTGAGCCTGCCCCCGCCCCTGCGAAGGAGCCCAAGTCGAAAAAGCGTGCTTCCGAGAAGGAGCCGAAGGAGGACACCAAGGCGGAGGAGAAGAAGGCCAAGAAGAGCAAGAAGGAGGAGAAGCCTCCGCCCAAGCAGCCGGTCAAGTCCCAACTCAAGATGCCCCGGCAGGCGCCTTCAGCCTGGCAGCTCTTCTTCACCGATGAGCTGAACAAGGCCAAGGCCGCCGCCGCCGCCGATGCCGGATCGTCGCCTGGTGGCACCCCCATCCATCCGAAACTCAACGTCGCCCAAATCGCCAAAGACGCGGGTGTTGCGTACGCTAAGCTCAGCCCCGAGCGCAAGGCGTACTACGCCCGAAAGGTCGAGGAAGGCAAGGTTCAGTACCTCAAGGAGCGTGCCGCCTGGGAGGCCACGCTTACTCCGGAAGACATCAAGAACGAAAACGCTTTCCGAGCTCTCCAGCGCAAGGAGGGTAAGTCTCGTAAGGGCAACCTCAAGGACCCGAACGCCCCCAAGAAGCCCCTGTCGGCCTACTTCCTCTTCCTCAAGGGTATTCGTGAGAATGATGACCTCCGCAACCAAGTATGGGGTGATGAAAGCGAGACGACGAGGCAGAGTGTGCTTGCGGCTGAAAAGTGGCGAGGCCTGTCAGATGATGAGAAGAGGGTGAGTTAAGAGTGTTCATCCGAGACTTTGCTAACATCCAGCCATACCTGCAACAGGCCGAGAAGGACAAGCAAGAGTACGAGTCCCTCCGAAAGATATACGAGGACGACGCGGCCGCTCGTGCTCGTGGAGAAGCCGCCAACGACCGCCCGACATTTCCGGAGATCCAATCAGCCGTGATTGTGCCCCCAAAGTCGCTGCTCGAGGGTAAGAAGGGCGATAGGAAACATAAAGATGACAAGGGCAAGACGGCTTTTTCCCCCGACGGCCAACCGGGGTTTGAGACAGGCCTCGAAATGGACTCCTTTCATGGCTTCGAAGACATGGACCTGGCCGGCCTCGAGGGCATGACGGGCCACGGCGCGTCGGCCTAAATCTATCTCGCCAGACGACCGTCCAGTGTATGATTGGTGTCGTCGAGTGTCAATATCGGATATGGACAGTGGCGCCAGCCTCAGTTATAATACCGCAGCGTGTGGTCATTTCTCTCTGATTTCGCTTCCCTTCGTTCGTTCGCCGAGTCCGGGTACGCGCCGTTTTCACAGCCTGTCTTTTTTCTCACATCGCATTCCCCCTGTGTTCGTTTTCCTTCGTTTTGTTTTTTTTGTAGAGCCAGAGACACGTCTTGGGGCTGGCCCCATTTTCTTTTCCCCGCCTTCGTAGTTTTCCCATCTCCCATTTTTGGTACTAGTCGCAAAGAGACGATGAGCAGTAGCAGGCGGAGAATGCAGCAATCTGATACGATCTATGGAACCATGGACGGTGAAGTTTATGGACACGGTCGCATTGGCTGTCAAACCGTCACAATGGCCGGTTTGACGGCCACTGAGGTCTGCTCAATGTCTATGTATCTACTGAATCTGAGAAGTGAGGCACCGCTGTGGGCCAATTGGCCCTAAGGCGAATGGCCCAAAAGGACTAGATCCGCACCTCGGCAAGTCCGTCGGTGGCTGATCGCCCGCGGACTGGATGTACCGATACCTCAGTACCATCTTCGATGCCGGCGATCTGTCCAGTAGGTATGAATACATTGGCGCACTGGCGTCGGCGGGTCATGATGCCGACGCGCTACACATGCTACACGATGCTACACGATTGTATACGACATAGACGCCATTCGGTAGGGCTGCCGGGGCTGCCGGCCGGCCGGGTGAGTGACACACTCACAAATCCGAAGCTATGCACACTAGCGCAAGCCTCCGAAGGCCGACAAGGTCAGGCAGGTCCCGGGGGTCCTGAGCGCCATTATCAACGAGCCGGGCGGCGCCCAAGAGCCGCGGTGTAACATGGACCACTCTCAAGCTCTCAAGCCGCTAAAAGGCAAAACGTCATTTAGGTGCATTGCTATCATTACATGGAAGGGACCGAAGGAACTGAAGCAAGGAGGGAAGTGATTGGGGCGTGGTAGTCGGGAGTGGAGGGCCGGAGTCGCCAGCTGTGCGCTGTGCGGGGCAGTTGTGGGGAGGCAACCTATTTGTGGGGCGATCCAGGGAGGAGACTCATTTTCTAATGGTGATGTGAGGTCCATTAGTTTGCGATTACTTAGGGGATACAGGGGCTTCAGATGAAGATAAGGATCCAGATTATTCTCATACTATTACAGATTGATATTTCTGCCTTACTACTCTCACTCCGCTCCGCCGCCAACCCGCCCGCAGCGGTCGGCGACGCCGAGCCTCGTCGATCCTCCTGACCCCCTCGGGCCTCTCTGATCTCTGCCCCGTTGCCTGTTGTGTGGGGTTGTGGTATCTCTGGTGCCCCTCTCTCCCCGTGGGCCGTGGGCCTACCTTACCTCTTTTAGGTATCTCTGCTTTGCCGCTGCGCCTCTCCGACTCACCCTCCCTCCCACTCCCTCTCTCCTACTCGCCAGTTTGTTCAGGTGCATCCGGCTATTTTATCATTTCATTCCACAAACTTGGGCAGTCACAGAGCTCAGAGTAACCAACAACGATCCCCTCTGCCCCTTCTGCCGGCGGTGCTGCCCCCCACTACGCACACACGTAGTGCACATCGCTGTCTCTGTCACTCTCTCTCCCTCTGTCACACTCCACTCTTCCTTGTCTTTCAACAGACCATCTCGCGTTCGTCCATGTCGTGAATCATCGAATCTATCCATCTATCCTTTACCCCCTTTGGCCTCTCGTGTTCGTCATCGCCCGCGCCCATCACTCCAATCAACTTTCAATCACCCATATCTCGCGGCCTTGGAGCAATTTGACGCACCCAATTGCGGCATTATCCACTATCTCACCAGTCTCTCACGCCATCTGAAATTCATTAATCAGTTATCCCGCGACAACTCAACGGGACATCCGTCTGTGTCATGTCGGGCCTTGGCAACAGCTATGGCCCCCAGTCCTCAGCTCACGACGACAGCGGCAACACCGCACACCCCATCAGCATCAACGGCAACAACCACGCTCAGCGGCGTGCCTCCAGTAGTTCCGCGTATGCTGGCAACGGGCACGGTAATGCTACCGCCGCACACCGTGCCTCATTTAGTGGGGCCTCGTTCGACGGAGTGGGCGGACTGGGAACAGGAGTAGGGAGTGGGTTCGGCGCACCAGGAACTGCGTCGGCAGCACAGACAGGCGGCATCGGCGGCGGACTAGGGCTCGGCGGACTCGGAATGGCCGACCTCTCCGCCGCCGATACGTCTGCGATCCTCGAGCTGTCCCGTCTTTCACCAGAGGACATGGCGGCCGTGCTCGCTGCAGCAGGTGTCGCACCGGCGACGCAGGGTGCCAGCGACATTGAGGCGCTTCTCGGCCTGGACCTGTCGGCGTACAATGACGTGCAGATGGCGAGCCGAACCGCCAACGAGAGCGTGACGGCAAACGACAGCCCGTTGAGCGCGGATCCCGGGTCGGCGTCGGCCACGGGCACGAACCTCACACCCGCATCTGCAAACTCTGGGACGTCCGGCTTCGGCTCTGGCGGAACAGGTTCGAATGCACGGCCTGATCTTGTGCGTCTCGCCGACCTTGTCACGCACGCCTCGCTCGTCCTCCAACAGCCTCAGGCCACAGGAGGCCCGCGCAAGTATACACGATCACGGCACGGATGCCTCACTTGTCGTGCACGCAAGGTCAAGTGCGACGAAGTGCGGCCCAAGTGTCTCCGCTGTGCGGCCATGGGGCGTGAGGTGAGTACTCAGTGGTTGCGGGAAGAACGACTGCGGTGGCGATACGCTCGGGCCTGGGTGGCGAGCCAACCGAGCGTCGCAATGATAGCCCAGGGGTTTTGAGTACTCCGGCAACACGGGTTGGGGTTTATCACCATCGTGTGCCTGTTCATGGTTCACGGGTCGCCTTTCCGTGGAGATGCCGTTCACCATCTGCAGAGGGTTTCCAACGGCGTCCTCCAGATCAATCTCGGAGCTCCCGTCTGCTATCTGTCTTTCATTCCGAGAAGCGTAAAATGCTGACATACAGTGCACCTGGGATGAAGAGAAGAGCGAAAAAGGCAAGAAATCGAGGAAAAAGTCGACCAGCCAGGGCAGCACCGCGGCTACAGGGACAGCGGCAGCTGGCGCTTCTGGCGGCGCTTCTACTTCGCCAACAACGCGCATGACATCCATCCCCGAGCCCGCGTCCAACGCCGCCGCGGCTCCTCTTCCTGCCCGTAAACGCTCAACAACATCTGAGGTGCCCGGCTCGGCGTCCACCTCGCTTCCCAACCTACCAGTCTTTGGCGGCGTTGACGGCGTGCCCTCGCTTCCTGGAGTGCCGGAGCACTCTAATGCCGACGCACTGGCGGCAGCTGGCCTCGTCCCCGGACTGGCCTCAGCTCTCGCGCAGTTGGCACAGAATGCGGGACCATCAGCAACTCCGTTCGATGCCTCCGGCAGCGCATCGCAATGGGGGGAGAGCCCACCACGACGGCAATCCGATCCTACACCGTCCAACTTCACTGCCGGCTTCCAGCCCTTCAAGCCTACGCCACCCACGAGTGGTGGTCTCGATGAACGCACCTCGAAACGCTCGCGGCCGAATGAGGGTGCAGCTGTTGCACAATCAGAACTGGCGGGATTGCCGTTTGACTTCCAGTCATGGGTCCACAATGTGAACCTCGGATCGCCGACCAGCAACAAGGGAAGCGAAGGGTCGGAGATTATCGAATTGACACGGGCATCGCCAGACGAACGAGGACGAATCCAGCTCGAGTCGGCTGATGGGGCGACAATGTTCCTCGACGAGGGCGACTACGCGCAGAGTGGTGCCGATATCCGTCTCTCCCTCAGGGGCCATATCGCGCGCCGGCGGCATGGCGAGGAGCCCCATCAGACTACATCCCCACCGTATGCGACTAGCATGCCGATGAATTTCTCGGACGACAGGGCTTCAACGGATCCGGCAACAACGGCGGAATCATCCCACGGGGACTCTCAACGTCCACCACTCCCAAGAGGCATGTCACTGATCAGCATGGCGACACTGCCATCACGAGATCTTGATCCATTCAAGGCGCTGTTCCCAACTGCATCGACGCGAAACCTCTTCCAGCACTATGTGCGGAACACGAGCCAGATTGTAACAGCGATGGGAAGGTCAAAACCGCGAGCCAATCCTTTCTTGCAGGTGTCTCTGCCCCTTATTCTTGGCGAGAGCGGATCACCATGCCCCGCCAACGCTGCGCTCCGCTTTTCTCTTCTGACAACGAGCGCGGCCCATCTTCTACACCTGACAGGCGGTCAGGACACAGCGGACCTGGGCGACCGTCTCAAGAAGCTCGCGATTGGGTACACTGTCATTTCGCAGTCAGAGACGGATAAGGAACGGCGGACCGGTGGTGCGCTGGTCTCGGCCAAGTCGGAACGCGACAACGATCTCGTCCTCGCGGCGTGCGTCGTGCTCATCACACGCGACGTCCTGTCGGCAGACCCGTCATGGAAAGCGAATCTCGACTTTGCGATGGCGTCCATCCGAGCGCGCGGTGGGCCCGAGGCGCTCATGGCGCGCGAACCGACCAATTTCGTCCGCCGCTTTGTTCTCGAGCAGCTTGCGACACACGAAACGTTTGGGTGCTTCACGACCGGTAGTGAGCCGACGCTGCTCACCGCGCCTTGGTGGTTCGACATTGAGCGGAGTAGTAAGAGCTACTGGGAGTGGGAGAGCATCGAGAACACGTTTGGCGTGAGCCGCAAGATGATTGAGATGGTTGCGAGAGTGAGTCGCTTGGTTTCTTTTTAGCCTTTGGCGTGTCTGACATCAGATAAACGGGCTCTGTGCACGTAAAAACCGTCTCGGTCCGACGGCTTCGTTGGACGATCCCGAGCTCACTGCTGTCGCGGAATATCTGCGCGGTGAGGCCGAGGCACTTATAGTCGAGTTGGACTCGCTTGCAGTCAGCCTTCGGTCGCTGCCACTCCAGCGCCGAGTACAGGTAAGTATGAGCTGAAGGCGATGGGCGGGTGAAACAAAGGGAAACTGTCATGCTGACGGCAGTTTGGCGACCATATCTACCGCCTGACGATGTCGGTACATCTTATGACGGAGATCCTGCGGTTGCCAGCCTCGCATCCCCGTATTCGGGCCATTGTTCCTGCAGCACTCGAGCTGTGCTCGGAGATCTCCAATGAGCCGGTCATGCTGGTGTGGCCGGTACTCATTCTCGCGCGTGTGGCGGAGCCCTCTGAGCGGGAATGGATAAGCAGCCTTTTGAGCAGCTACAGGGATCAGTGTGAGTAGAGATATTCGATTCTAGCCGCAACACCACTGACACTTTCAGACTGCAGGGATCTCGAGGCTGCGGAGAAGCTGGTTCGGGCCGCGTGGCAGCGGCAGGACGAGGGACGCGCCGTCGAGTCATGGCACTCTCTCATGACGGACATGGGCATGGAGGTCTTGTTGATTTAGGGGAGGGGCGGAAGGTACGAGATGAATGTGAGAGGGCGGGCGGTGAACGGTACCGGGAAGACGGGAACACGAAAGGGGATGTGCAAGAGTATAATAGCCTGTTGTACCGTGATGGATGCTGTGTGCTATCTGGACTTTTGAGTACAAGAACATCATCACAACTTCCATTCTAGAGTCTAGTCTACAACTCGCGCACTCCACGCTCAACGCGTTCACCAGGCACGCCCGCTGGCTCCTCCTCAGCCCCAAGCGCGCGATGTACGCGGTTCAGCGCAGCATCCAGCACCGCTCCATCAACACCAAGCGCCGTCCTCAGCGCCCCACGATCAAGACCAGCCAGCACGGAGCGCAAGCGGTCCGCACCACCCGGCGCCCCGCCAGGCCGCACCCGCTCCTCCGCCCCAAGCCCAAACAGCGGCCGATCAAACGCCCACGCGCGCGACTCGGCCAGTGGGTAGAGCACGCCGCCGAGCGCACCCGCGTCCCCGTCCATCCCGGCGAGCAAGCCCGCCAACCGCAGAACCACGGGATAATGAATCCCCTCAGCCGTCGCCGCCAGCAGGGGGTGCGTCGCCTCTGAGAATCAGCACCATCTTGCCGCTCTTCACTCACCCTCTCTCCGTCCGGCAAACTCGAACGCCTCGGACGCAACCACCGCTGCACCAGGTACACGCCACTGGTTACGCGCTGCGAGTGCGAATTCCTCTGCGCGGGCCTTATCGCCCGCCGCGATCGCCGCTCGCGCGCCAGTCGCGACCAGTTCGCGGGGGAGGGAAGAGAGCGGCTTGGTCTTCGCACACGCGAGGATGTCGTCCAGCGCGCGCCGCGGGTCGGAAGGGAGGCATGCGGTCGCGGCGTACTCTGCATGCTGCCTGTCTACTTTTGAGGGGCCCGCAACTGGTGCAGAGAGGAACCACTGCGGTTAAAAGTGGAGAATGAATTAGGCACTCACGCCGCGCTCGGTGTATGCGTGCTCTGGGAGGTACTCGCGCTTGCTCCGTTCCACGGCGGCGGCGATGCGGCGTGCGCGTGCGTCCGCGCGGGAGGCGGCGGCGGCAGCCTTCTCTGCTTCGGCGTCGAGTGGTGGGGCGGCGTCCGTCATCGTGGATGGGCAGGCAGTAGGTGGAAAGTCGGACATGAGCTGTGGACATGAAATGAATGTAGGGCTGAAAGTTCATACAGAAATCTCATTCACACTCGCACCCCCCACCCCTTGCCACCGACAACACTGACGATTAACGACCCACATTCCTCGCATCGAGGACAAAAATCGCATTACATTATAATACATGGAGCCCAAATCATACTGTCCCAAACAGACCCTTTGCCTAGTAGTGACCTTGTATCTTGCGGCATTGGCAGCCACACCCCGACGGACAAGAATTTGTCGACACGAACAACGGCGGCGGGACCTCCGAATAGGTGCGTTCCAGTGACCGCTCATTGCGTTCTGTAAAGCCAGACTCGAGCGACGCCTCTCCCACTATCGCTGACATCTGGGCCGCAGCGTTGCCTGCCGTTCCCCCTGCATTCCCTGTCCCGGCTGTGCCACCAGTGCCGGCGGACGATCCACCCAGAGGGGTAGAGTGCTGCCCTGGCGTGCGCGCTGACGGCAGCGGCGGGGACGGCTCCGTGTCTGGATGTGGGACCACTTCCTCCGTCTCCACTGCATGTCAGTTGGTGACAAAGACGACTCAACTCACAGTAGTACGTCCGCATGCACGTCTGGTGCCCGCCGTGGCGACAGCGGTTGCAGCCCATCCACAAACCCTTGACAGGTTGCCGGCTGCAGTCAGCACCCAACTGCCACTCATAACCCACCATACGACGCAAATCTTGGCTGCACGCAGACACTTCCTGCACCACCAGAATTGACGTTTGCCGGGCATGTCCTCGAGCGAGCCAGTACTCTTTCCGCATTTTGCGCAGTGCAGGACGTGCGTGATGCCCTCGTGGCTCGGCAGCGTCTGGATGTCCAGGAGGTCCGAGTACCGTCGCAGATACGCGACTGGGATGTTAAGATGGTACCGCTCGAGAAGATCTGGTGTAAGCCAGGCCCTGCCATTCTTTGCATCTAGCTCACCGAGATACGCCTCAAACACCCGTTCGGCCTTGTTGGGCGGAAAGGGTACGACCGCGGCGCCCACAACGAACAACGTTGTGGCAACCTGCACCTCTCCCTGCTGTCAGTTGCGAAAACTACGGCCAACTCACGTCATCAACGTAGGACTGCCACCAGTTGAGGAAGGTCTTGTACCGGGATGCGCGGTACTGGTCCCACTGAGCAGCGGGGAACGACTCCTGAGCGCGGCGCGTGATGGCTGCAGGCTTGATACGGTCCATTGTGGCGGCAACAATCGACGGGCGCTGGCTGCCGACCGCAGGCGTCACATGTCCCGAAGCGCGTCCGTTACCCAGCGCCTTGCGGTCGGCAGGGACCGGAGTGGGCGGACACGTGCTGTGTGGCGTTGAGCGAGAAGCGCCGACACGGCGTTGGTTCGGTTGTTGCGCAATGCTCTCCAGTGCGGCGGCGATCCCGTACGGATCGGGATAGTCCATGTCCGCTATCGGCGTGGGTCCGTCAGTCTCGTTGACAGGCGTATCCAGAACATGTATTCGTTTCATTCGGCCACTTCCGGGGCGCGCGTGTGCTGAATCACCACGGGACGCGAGCGCTGGCCGCAACGCTGAGGGTACGGCAGTGACCGGTGGCATGAACGACTTGAAGCGCGACTTCTTTGGCGTTCGTGGGCCCTCGGACTCGATTGACGAGTGGGAATCCCCCTCCGAGCCCGAATCAGAGTATCCGTCTTCAATGGCGACGTTCTCTACGCGCTCGAGGAGAATGCCGTCAACCACCCCCGTTGGAGAGGGTGGTCCGGAGGCGATGCGGCGGGGAGACGGTGGGTGTACGCCGACAGCAGGCACACCGGCCGACTGATTGAACACGCCCTCATTGAACAGGCCCTTAGGTGCAGCCCCAAATTCCTCAAGGAGACCTTGCAAGTGGTCCCAGATGCGCGCTTCGTCTGGGCGATCGCACATTGCTGCCACCTCGCGGTTCCACCGACAGAGCATCTCGGGAGTATCGCCCTCGAGACGATAGTGATTTGCCATGTACACAAACTCGGTGTCGTCGTCGTCTGGCAGTGACACAATGCCGACGGTCTGCCGCGGAACGTACGGTGCGTCCGAAACAGCCTTGCGGTGCCGGTTGCTTCCGACTTGCCAGGACGAGAACTCTGGCTTGCTGCCTGTCAGTTCAAGTTTACTTAGGATGTGGCCCCACAGCTGTGCTCACATGTCATCAAATGGGATTTCACCCAGTTTGAACTGGTCGATAGCATATGCCATTTCGCCCTTGTGGCTCCACGCGGACACCTGGCGCGGAAGGATCTCGAGCGGATAGCTCTTTGTGGCCGTCTTGCTCGCCAGGTCGCGCTGCACGAGCCCGCCGTTCTGGTAGCACGCAACGAGGGTGTCTGCATCATCCCAGATCGCGGCGACAGCATCACCCTCCAGGCCGGGAATAGCGTACTTTGCCACATGGTGTCGGCGCACGTCCCATACCTCCAGCGGGGTGAGGTCGCACTCATCTGGAACAACCTCCTGTTCCGTACCGGCGCCGGAGACGAGTGCTTGAGAATCCGAGACAACGATGAGCTCTGTCGGATGGTTTGGCCGCCAGTCAACGCACTGCACGGCGTGCGCCGCGTGTAGCGTGTGTGTAGGCGATGCCACCTTGTCCCATGTTTGGCTCATGTCCCAGATCTGATGTCAGCAAGAGACGTCACCCTCTCCTTACCTGGACAGTCCGGTCTCCGCCAGCACTCGCGAGCCAGCCCCTGCCTGGTGTAACCGGGCCGTATTCGTCCAACGCCGCTTTCCACTTGAGGTCCATGACCGGCCGCGAACCGTGTGCGCCCCACACCTTGCCGACTGATTTGTTAGGCACGCGGTAGTCGTACCGCAACATGCCGCCCGCCTCGGTACCAACAACAAACGAGTGCGGGTCATCAGGTGAGAAAGTCAGCGCCGTGATAGGTGCGTTGTGCTTGTAGAATTTTCTGCTCGCTGGCTCAGAGTCGCGCAAGTCCTGCCAGGTCAGCGCCATCGTGTCTTAGTACCTTACCCAGAGGCGAACCTGGCCCTCTGTCCCGCCAGTGAGGAGCAAATGAGCCGAAGACTGGTTCTTGTGTAGCCGAATGCACTTCATGGAACGTGGGCTACCCCCACTCATGTCTCGTTCCAGCTTGTTCCGGTTGATGTCAAAGATCATAAAGTTGCCGCTCCGGGTCGCCGTCACGATTTTGCTGTCAAAGTCTGGTGTCAGAAATGCTGTGGGGCCCAGCTAGCACTCACTCGAGACGCCCCAGTCAACGTCGTTGACTCCTTTAGCGGCACCCCACGACCGCTTCCAGAAGTTGACCACTTCTGAGATGGATGTGCCTCCAGACCCGCGCGCGAACGGCGTGGCTCGTCCCGGACTTCTCGGTGATGACGGGGTGCCCGCGCCATCGTCAGTCGGGTTGATGATCTCCAAGACACGAAGGTCTAGGTGGTTAGTTTGATCTTTGCCAACCACTCACACTGCCCTCCGCCGACAACAAAGCGCCCACAGGGACCCTTTGCCATACTTGTGAGCCGTCCGCCGAGAGTTGGCGACGGGACAGCGGCCCTGCGGTTCTTGCCGCCTTTTGCCTGCCCGACCTGCATGAGGTTTACTTTCAGCCCGCGGTCGGCCTTTCGTGACGGTGAGGGGGATACGCTGCGTCGTGCGGCGGACGACTTGTTGTTCTCGTCCGTGAGGCGGCGGAAGAGGCTCGGGCGTGACGACGCGGACGAGGCAGACGCCGAGTTGGCAGATGACGGAGTTGCGACGCTCGCATAGCTCGCTGCGGTGAGCATGCCCGATCCTCTGCGCTGATCGCCCGGCGGCGGGAATGTGGCGGAGCGCGGATCATCGTAGATGCTCATCGAGTTCATCGCGAGGGGATACTGCGGGTCGGCGGCAAGCGGAGACTCGGTGCGCCCGTCTGGCGTGATGCTCGACGAGGATCCGTCCGAGGGCGGGCCTGGCAGGCCAGGAATGCCCGGGAGAGAGCTGGTGTAAGAAGCGAAGAGGAGGGAGGAGGGGGAGTGATTAGCGTAGGGGAACTGGGGATGACCGAGGAGTAGGCCGAGGTGCAAGGTGACAAGTGTGTGCTCGTGTGCTCTGCACTCCCCGTTGCCCGCTGGATTGCAGATGTGATGGAGCCGCAAATAAGTTCAGAGAAGGGAGATGGAAAGGTAGAAAAACAACAACAATTGAAATACGTACGGATAGAGCACAGTCGTCAGCCGATTCATGATTGTGTTCTAGAGCGCTTGCAGAGCACCTGTGACGACGACGAGAAGCACTTGGAACCACTCAGAACCACCACACCCCGTAAAGGGAAAAACAGGGAAGCCCAAATGACGACAGCCGGAGGACAGGCCCCCCGCGCGCACGCAGGCCGCACACAGGTAATAATACCGCGTGCTTGTAATGGAACAAATAAAATGCGCTAACCCGAAGGATGGCGGGATCGGCGCGGCGGGCGTGATGGGCGCAGTGCTAAAGGAGGATGGACAGTGATCAGCGCGCGCGATCGCCCGCTTCTGGCGTGTTGCGGATCATCGGTCGGGGGATCAGCAGATCAGCAGAGCCAGGCCGTCCCATCCGTTCGTTCATCATGGTCGATCACTTCCGAGAGCGTGACGACTGGGGGGGGGGGG